>JAWNLS010001080.1:1407500-1620000 GCA_035042185.1 Drosophila kambysellisi
GCGCGTGCACATCCGAAACGTTAGACTCGATTTGCCTGAACGAGACATCAACAATGGCGATGCACCACAAGCGCCTGCCGTGGCTAATCCGGCGGATAACGCAGCTGATGCTGCCAGAATCGCAGCTGGTGATGGGGCTGCTGCCGATGTGGATGATGAAGATGATGATGAAGACGACTGGAATCTTGCTGCCAATGAGCTAAATTGGGCGCGTTTCTTTGGTTTGGATGGTTCGTTGGTCTTCTTGAAGCACGTCTTCTGGATAATCTCGATAAACACCACGTTCATCTTGAAGTTCGCCTTCTGTCCGTATTTCGTGGGCAACTTCATACTGAGATCTATGGATCTGCTGCAGCCGGAGAAGCCATTGCTTCATTTCC
The DNA here is from genome assembly GCA_035042185.1 of Drosophila kambysellisi. Classification (NCBI taxonomy): domain Eukaryota; kingdom Metazoa; phylum Arthropoda; class Insecta; order Diptera; family Drosophilidae; genus Drosophila; species Drosophila kambysellisi. The sequence goes on from JAWNLS010001080.1 coordinate 1,407,881, forward strand.
AAAGCATGATCGCGGCGGTACTTGGCTACTTGTGCATCGGACTGATGCTAATCTTGCTCCTCTCCTTTGCGCTTAAATTTCGGATGCGTCGCATCTACTGGTTTTTTACCGTCAGTTACATTGTGGTGAAGGTATCGTTGATGTTCGTCTTGGAGATTGGCGTGCTGCCGTTTATCTGCGGCTGGTGGCTGGATATTTGTTCGCTGCCACTGCTTGGTTCCAGCTTGAAGGATCGCGAGGCAAACTTTGAGGCTGCGCCGGGCACTTCAATCTGTATCCACTGGATGTTTGGCTTGATTTATGTCTATTATTTTTCTGCCTTCATATCGCTGCTGAACGAGGTTCTTCGTCCCGATGTCCTTTGGATTTACGGCGATATCAACGTTCCCGATTTTAGAGCCATACGGGAAATAATTTGTACACACACTGTAAGCAATGTGCGCCGCCTGGTCGTCTCCGCGTTGGTCTTTGGCTTTGCTGCGCTGCTCATGCTCTGGCTGCCCATTCGCATCCTTCAGGTGGTTTGGCCAAATTTCTTGCCCTATGCCATAAGCAGCTCCTCCGAGGTGAATGTTTCGAGTCTGAACCTGCTCTTACTACAGATTGTGATGACCGGCTGCATTGGTCAAACTGGAACGGAATTATTGCTAAAGAGTTTAGTGCGCATCTGGTGTCGGGCTGTCACCTGGCTGCTGGGCTTACGCAGTTATTTGCTGCCCACTTATCCCGCATATCCCATCTTACACTACGAACATCCCACATTCTTTGTGCTGCGCTTAAGTGCGCTGCTTGTGCTGATGTGCTTCTCCATAATGTGCGCCGGGATGCTGCTGCTCACTGTGCCCGTCTATGTTGGACGTCGGGTAATGATGCTGTGGGAGGAACAGCCGGGCGACAATGCAGCAAGTACGAGTGAACCCGATCTACTACCCACTGATCACTTCACGGCAGAGATTGGTGGCTTTCTGTGCTTTATTGTGTTGCATGGCATTGCTAAGGTGGTAACACTGCTGCCCCAGGGATGTTCTGCCATTGTCAACAAGCTGAAGCATTTTGCACGCGTCGCCCTCCATTATGTGCTGGCAATATTGACGATACTGGGTCTCTATGCGCTTGTCCCACTGCTGCTTGGATTGGTGGTGGAGTTGGCGGTGCTTATACCGGTCCGTGTCCCTCTGCACCACACGCCCGTACACTTTCTGTTCAGCGATTGGGTAGTCGGTGTGGTGCTTACCAAAATCGCCATAGGTGTTATATTGGTGGGACCGAATTGGAGTCTGAAACGTGCCTTGCGACGAGCCTTTTTGAATGGACTGAGGGATTTCGATTTCATGTTTGTGATGAATGATCTGGCGGTGCCGTTGGTGACTGAGCTTGGTCAGGCATTGGCCATACCATATGTGCTAAGTGAATCCTTCGTAGCCACATTCTCTGACGATCCGATCGTTCGTATTGGATACTACCGATTGGTGTATCCCTTGACCTTTATTGTTGTGGTCATTTTTTTCTTTGTGCTCTTCCTGATAAGACTGGTGAAGAAGCTGTATCTGTCGATTAAGGTGGCCAAGTATCTGGTAGGTAAGCGACTGGTCAACTATGGGCAAGAATTAAAGTCACGTCTGGAGGCGAAAGAGGCACACCTGGCACAGGGAGATGATGACGCCAATCCCCCAAAGGACTTGGCCGAGCATGCTCGACGGCGACGCCAGCAAATGGCACCCCCCCTCATTGTTAATGACAACGAAGAGCTGCTCTAGAGCTACGCTTATGTGCATGTTGCTAATGGAAACGATATATGCAAGTGCTTTGTCCAAGTATGGCTAATAAATAAACTATATGTTTTATGTACTTTTGGGAAACAAACAAAAAGTAGTTACATTTTGCTTACTTTTCCTCGCTTCCGTTCCTGAATACAACTGGCAGAACAATTGTAATTTTGCAAAAAAAAAGAAAAACCGTTACTTAATTACTGATAGTAGTCTATTGCATATGAAAATAAGTTTTATATAATTATATAGTAAAAGTACGAAACAGATACCTACCGTTCATCATGTGTCCGTTAGCCGTGCCACTTGTTTTACAACACCTTGAGTCAAAGGAACTCTCTCTATTTCTCTCTCTTTTTTTTTTGTCATCTATTTGCATATCTATATATATATATTTATATATATGTATATATATATATCTTGATATCTATCTATTTATCTGCAATTAATACAACGCATCCATAGATTAGCTCTGGTCTCACCAGGTCTAAGACAAGTGAAATATCTTTTAGGCAACTATAATCGGAAGCTATTTAAGCAAGTAATATCCATGAGGAAGAAGACAACAGTACAGTACACTAGGAATCTGCCAATAGGAGGAATACTCAAAACCGTACTCAGAAGAAGGTGCATGTTAAGCTCGGAGGACAACCCGACAAAAATACTTTAATTCATGCGAGAGGATCTCAGTGGATCTAACTACAGATCTAACTAGGTCGCAGGGGATGGAGCTTAATAATGCTAATAAAAATAACTAAAGTGTGAGCCACTATTGCCACACATTTGATTCGATGTATTCCCTTAAATTTATTTATGATTATTTAAATATCTACCCCGCCTGCCCGCTGCTCTTGCAAACATTAAATAATCAAAGTATATATTTGTAGTAAATATATTTGTCCTTTATTTGTAGAATTTCTTATGAACTTTCTGTCATATTCATTTAGGTTTTCTTTGTTTTTGTATTATTGTTATTATATATATATATATATTTATATATAAATATATATATATATGTATATATATATGTATATATATATATATATATATATATATGTAGATATATTTGTCTGTATATATGCTCGTATGTAACTATGTAATAATGTATATATATATATATATATATGTATATATATATATGTATATTATACATTGATAATATCAGGGGCGTAGCCAGCCAGGAGTTGAATTGTAATTTGTTCATATATTTTAATCTAAGCCACGTTTAATCTAAGCAAAGTACTGTTGTATGGGGGTTGCAACCCTGCCCATATCAAGCTACGCCCATGTATAATATATTAACTATATATGTATGTATGTATGTATATGGGATATATTTGATTTAATACATGTATATTCATTTTTTTTCATTCTCTTTGTTGATTGACGCTAACTGTATTTTCATGTATTTTTGTTTGTAAGTATGTATGTGTGTTTTTCAATAATACTTTAATATTTGTCTCATTATTACTGTTGTTTATTTGCAATCAAAGTGGTTTTAAATGCTCTCGAAATGTATTCGGTAATATTTATATTTGTAAATGCCAAATACATTTGCTTATCAAATAAAATTATAGACATCCATATAAGTTAAATGTAATACGCCCCTTATGTACATCAATACATACAAGCAAGCAGGGGTACATGGGTGGAGGAGGGATGCGGTAAGTGCAGTGTTTCCACCGTTCCGCATCATCATAACCAAAACTTAATTTCAGACTGAGATTGGGAAACTTTTAGTTGTAGGATCAGACTGTGTTTGAAATGGGGGAACCCCCTCGCCCCTTTGCGTACGCCCTTGCCAAACAAGTATGTACATATGATAATATGTTTTTTAATCAGTAATCATCTTCGTATTCATTTTTATTGTATTTCTTCTTTTTATTGTAAACATTCAGCTGATTGCCTATTTATGTATATACACTCTGCGAAACTCGCACTTCTTTTTTCCTGTGTTATTTTTTTGTTGTTCCAGAATAGTTAGCTTTTTTAAGCACAAGTGAAATAAAAAGGATATTATTTTGGTAACATCAACAGAAAAATGTTTGTTTAATGTTAGCTTAAGGTGCGATATTCGATTAAAAACACTGCTATTGCAATTAATAGCCCCCTTGTTAGAACTAATCTTCCAAATTACCCGATCACTATTTGATAAAATGTTGAAAAATAATCTTAACTCAAATCCACTTTAATCCAATCCAGTTCGTAAGATTGCATATTTTTGCTTGTGTGATGATTTTTTGCTGTTGGTTTTTTTAGCACTGTTTTGGTTTTTTTTTTGTTCATCTTAACACATTATTAATTGGAGATGCCGATTGATTTAATTTAATTTATATTTGCCTGTTGTTTATTCCTTAGGATAAGGTGTTTTGTTGTGTGCAACTCATCGGTTTCTACTTATGTATTATTCAATAATTGTGTTAATATAATTGTCTCATTCAAAGAAAATTCATTTAATGCGCTACTTTTGCAAAGGTTTGAAATTTACTGTTTTTATTCATATTTTGCACCTAAACTACCCATAAAAAGGGGGAAAAACACAAAAATTCTCGGAAGAAACTAACGGTACTTCAATTATAATGCATCACAACAGTTTAAGAAAGAGAAGCACCTTGAAAGCGTAAAGAAGGTCCCGTTAGGCGTGGCACCATAAACACTAGTGCCTTAAATCGAATTTCGCAGAGTGTATATATATATATAAGACGACTGACCATATACCCTCAACAGTACTCACACACTCACACACAGACTTATGTATGTGCATGTATATAGCCACCATATATATTCTTGGAAGCATCAATCAAATTCAGATCGGTTTCTTTGTATGCATATCTCCATTTTTTTTTTTTGTATTTTATAGTGCTTGCAGCACTTTTTATTTTTAGCTTCATCTCGTGATGTATTTGTGTATTATTTGTATGTATGTATATATATGTATATGTAACATATAGGAATGGATATCGGTATGTATCTGGTCTGATTATACTCGTACATACTTCTGGGTATCTTGTAACATGTAAATTAATTAATTTACTTAAATATCAAATATCAATATCAATATATCAATACATTTATACATACATACATATGTGCATACATATGTGTTATTTATGTGTGGATTGTACCCAATACATGATTTCAGTTTCCATTTTTGTTTCAATATAATAATACCAATATATATTTACATATTATGTATTTGCTTTCCAATACGCTCGCATAAAACAAACAAAAAATTAAATTATGTGAAATAAAATGTTGAAAATATTTGAACCTTAAAATTAATTGAATAAAAATGCATGTTTAGACCTGATAACTTTACATTTTCCTCGTATATAGAAAATATGTATTTTCCCGTTACCTGAAATACTTTAAAATGATTTTTGGAAATGCAAGTGTATTTAAAATTCGGCACGCCGAATTGTTTAACTGATTCTTTTGGTTTTATGTCTGATTTTATAATGGCACACAATATTATTGTTTGGCAACTCCTTAAAGTCATATTCATATATGTATGTATGTATGTATATGTACTATAAATATATATATATATATAGATTACTTATGCTTATTATGTTTAGTATAGTATATATATATATATATATATATATATATATATGTATATATATATATATATAGATTTACTCCAGACTATGACTAACAAAAAAATTTTTAAGCATTATACGATTTTAGTGCACAAACCGTTTAACATTTGAACAACCTTGTTAAATACTTTGTTTTTTATTTACTCTTACGAATTTATAATAATTTTATACAACTTTGTTTACCATTTGCTTGTCATTATTCGTTTGGTAAATGTTAAAGCCTTAAAGCCTGCCCAACATGATCAATCGTAAATTTGTTGAATTTGTCGTGCAATATAAGTTCATATTTAATAGCCATCTTCTGATGACTGTATTGCATTTGTCTGCGATATTGTGTTTATTGTGTTATAGCCAACAAAACAAAGGAGGTCTTAATTGAAATGCCGTAAGATATAAATAACTAACGAGTGCTCAGATGAGTGGCACATGCAACTCAACAGCGTCCACGTGGCAAATGTGAGCGAATGCCAAATGTAAAATAATTCTGGCAAATCAGAATATAAATGAAATTAAAATTCAATTAAAAGCAATCAAGCCATGCGACAGTCGTCTCCCAAATGCATATGTATTTGTGTATGTGTGCACACAGTTTTGACTCAGGTGCAACAACAACAACAGCCTAAGCTGTAAGCCAAAAGCGGCTGTAATTGAATTTGAGTTTTTGTTGAGCATTTTGTAATCTTCTGTGTCTTTATTTAATTTTTATATTCATCATCAACCTCATCATCATCATCTGCTGTGGCAGTACACGAGTTGACGATAAGACGGAATACAGCTGCAACTGGCAGCTACCCACCTCCCGCCCCCCACCCCTCACACGCACTCTCTTGCCCGAGAAACGAGCAAACTGTGTGTGTGTGTGTGTGTATTTTATTATTAGATCAAAAAAACTTAAGTGAATATTCAAAAAACCAAAATTTGAAATGTGTGTCTGTAAGTATTTGTGCGTGTTTGTGTGTGTGTGTGCGTGTGTGTGTGTGCGTGTGTGTGTGTGTGTGAGTCGTACAAGTCAACTTGATTACCATTTGTTTTTTAGCGAACTGTGCAGTAAATGTTATGCGGCTAACTGGTTGCAAATAACAAGCGGACAAACACAGCCACAGCATACACACTCACACACACACTCTCACACACACACTCGCACACATACACACTCATAAGTTCAACAAAACTCGACAGCAAGCGACGCATTCAATTAAACTTCCGCCAAAACATGAAGCTTGCCGCTTGTTGCCAACACATGCCTCACTCCGCCTAACCACTTCCGCTCCTCCTACCACCACCATCACCCCCGCGCACGTTGCCTATTTGACTGTCATTCAGCTGCTGCTGCTGCTGTTGCTGTTGCCTTAAGGTTATAAAATAAACATGTTGCCACACACAAAATTTAAATAGATACAAGTTTGTGAGCGCATAAAACAATAAACCGCAGTAATTTAACAAAAAAAAAAGAAGAAGCAAACAACAAAAAAGTGATACGTATTTATGTTTGTGTGTGTGTGTATACACAGCAAAAAAAAAAACCATAAAAAAGCAGAAAAAGCTGAGAAAAAGGCACGCGAAGTTGAAGACATGACATAAAGCATTCTCCCTCCCTCTTCCTCTCTCTCTCTATCTTGAAATTAAAATACAATTTAAAAGTATCAAATAGAGCAATTAAGCGGCCTTTTCTTACACACACACACAGACACACACACACACGTACACACACACATACATTGTATCGAGTGTTGAGCAGATGCAAACTTCATTACAAACCGGAACAACTTAACCACGAGCCTGGCAGGCACAATTATCAAGTACATGTACTAATGCACACACACACACACACACACACTCACACGCACACACGTCATAGTATTTGCTCTCCCTGCCTCGCTCGCTCTCATCCCCCCACCCCACACGCAACAAAGATAACAACAGAGGCGCACATTTACAAGCAGCAAAATGCCAGCAGACACAAGCAGCAGCAGCAGCAACAAAAAAGTGTTGCCTACTTTCCAGCGGTAGTTGTTGTGTTGTTGCTGATGGACGCATTGGTGTTGCCGAAGCGGCTTATAATTTGAAACACTTGTGTCAATGTACAACCACGTTACCCATACCCCTCCCCACCTTCCCCCTTCCCGCTTCCCCATCTCCAGCCACGGCACATGCAGCAAAAACGATTGAAGACGTAAACTGGCATGTTTTGGCTGTTTGCTCTTTGGTGTTGTTGTTGTTGTTGTTGTTGCTGCGGTTGTCAGCGTCTTATTATTATCATCATCAGTGGCAGCTTTTGGCGGTTTTTGAATGCGAGCGCAAACACACACACACACACATACACATACAAACAGACATACACACATACATATATAGGAATACAAGTGCGTGTGCGAGTGCGAGTTGTTGTTGTTGTTGTTCTTCTTGTTCTTCATCTTTTTCTTGTTCTTGTTCTGCTTGCTGACTGACATAACACACTCACACATATACACAGCTGTGAAAGGGGGTATGGGGGCTGTTTTGGTGTAAGTGTGGAGTTAGTTGCAAGTTGTGTGTTGTCAACGGGCGTCTTCTTCACGAAACAGTAAAATTCACTTTGCCAAAAAGTTTTTATTTCATTAAAAAGTGTATGCATGTGTGTGTGTGTCTGTGTGTGTGTGTGTGTGTGTCGTTTACTGGCAGGCAAGTAATTCATCAAACCAAATTAAGTCACCATATATACAAAAGCTCACACACACATACGCACCCAGATGCAGGGAAAAACTAACGGACTGACAGCTCAATGAAAGCAAGGCAAAGTGTGGCAGGAAGAGAAGGGAAGGGAAGAGATGGGAAGCAGTCGCCAATGCTAATGTTGCCTTTGGCTTTATCATGCTGCAAGTTGTGGCCGCAACCAAAAACTGGCAGCCAAAGATGTTGGGCCCAGACTGAGACAGACGCCACTCCGCTAACAACTGCATTTTGGCATAAAAAGTTTTTAACCTTTTGCATATGCAACTAATACAACAAAAAAAAAAAAAAAAAAAAGGAGAACAGAGAAAAACATGTCGAGTGGGCGAAACGGGTAAGCGGGCGAAACGGGTAAGCGAGCAAGCGGGCAAGACGAGTAAATGGCTCAAGTTGTTGAGGCGTGCTTTTAGCTTGTGTTTGTGCTTGTGTCTCGATGTCAGCTGCAGCGCACAGGCATAATGAAAGCTTCTTCAACACACACACACACACAGACACACACACACACGCACACTACTTGGAGCTTGGCTGTCCGTTGCGCTGAAAAATGAGCTGCAGCCGGCAGAATCGAAACGGGCATCGCCAGAGAGCTTAAAGCGACTGACAGCAGAGCAAGACAGCCTTATGTATGTGTGTGTGTGTGTACACGATTCAAATTATGTGAGTGTGTTCGTGTATCTGCGCTGCAGAAATATGACATTTCATTTGCATAAATTATGCGTGCTTCCCCCTCCTCCACCTCTCTCATACCCCCTCAACCAATCTTCTAGTTCGAGTTTTGTTTGGGATATTTTGTACAAAGAAGTAAGGAAATGATTATTGCCGTTCATTATTAACCCTAAACTTCAGCCGATGATTGATGTCAATAAACACAAAAAAAAAAAAAATCTAAGAAATAGAACAAAAACCAAAACAAAAAAAAAAACAAATCAAAAGTTCAGCACTTTTATATTAATTGACTCTTTTTTCGGACGTGTCCTTCAGCCTTTCGGCTTTAATATAAATCGAACTCGGAAATTAAATGTTGTACGTCAAAAAAATTCAGGTAATAATAATGGATTCAAGAATACAATTAAAAATAAAATTAAGTATGTATATTCATAGATGTTGGTAATTATGCTAAGTCAGTACAAATAAATTATAGACTCAACAAATTTATATACTTATAGAAATTGTTTGTTTGCACTTTGACCACTTTGAACATTAAATAAAAAAGTAGATACAAATAAAAATCTTTCGTACGTTTTTCTTTTCAATAGAAACATTAATTTATGCTAAGTTTTAATCTTAAATGATTATACATTATAAACACTCTAAGCTAATATTAACAAGACCATGAATACACTTTGTAACTATGTATGTATTTAACCCCAATTATTATGAGGCCCTTTTATTTGTATATGTGTTTTTTTTTTTACAAAAAAAAAAAAAAAAAAAAACATTTCAATAGAGGATTCATTTTTCTATATATTCATATATGCAAGTATACATTATAGCTCACTTTTTCGATTTTTTATGACAATAAGACTTGATTTTCAAAAATCAAATCGCAAAATTAGTAAAACACACAATGGAATGGAGCAAACTTATCGGAATTTCAATTAATATGCGCTTTGTCAGATTTCGCTAATTTCGATAATTAAGTCAACTGGAAAAATAACTCAAAACCAAAATAAAAACTACAATTAAACTGTATTTAAGTGCAAGGCTGCTTTAATTAGTCATACTAGTCTTTTAACTCCAAACCGTTGTAATTGATTTTTGAGCATTTCAAATTTTTGTAGTTTAGCGCCGCTTTCAGCTAGTTTCATTGAGGCAAATTCAAATCAGTGAAAACTGATATTTTTTTTTTTTTGTTTTTTTAACATAAACATCTATGTATACATACATGTATATTTGTTTGTGGGCGTGCGTGTGTGTGTGTGTGTGTGTATAAATACGCACTTACTTTAAGCTAACGTCTTCTCGTCTCTGCTTGTCCAAATCTGAGCAATACGAAAAAATAATATCCCATTTGGTTTGTAGGTAATTTGTTAATAAAAGAAAAAACTACTGGGTGTGTATGAGTATGTGTGTGTGTGTGTGTGTGTGTGTGTGTGTGTGCGAGTGTGTGTGTATTATAACAGTGTGAATGCTGCAACTAAAGCGGACAAACCCATTAAGAGCGGCTGTCGACAGTGGGATAGCGACAGCCACAGCCACAGTGGAAGCCAGAGCCAGAGCCAGATCCCGAGCCGGAGTTGGAGTTGGAGCCGGAGCTGTTGACTGTGATAGTGGTGCCGATAGTGATGGTTGAGGGAGGCACCGCCGGAGCTCAGTTCGTTGTTGTCCATGGGACCGCGGACATCGGGGTTGCCCGTGGCGCCACCAACACCGCCGGCAACGCCGCTGCCACCGTAATAGGTTGGCTTACGGGTGTTGCCAAATGCCAACTCGATGCCACCAGTGCCACCAGAGCCACCCGATTGCGTCTGTTGTGTATGATGATGGTGCTGATGGCCACCACCACCACCATTAACACCACCGCTGCCACCGCTAGGCTTATGTGTCGGCGGCTTATTGCCGCTGGTGTAGTAATGGTGCGGCGATAAGGGCGGCATTCCGCCAGCGAATTCGCCGTCATCGAAATCCTCAGCGGAGCCGTAGAGCTCGTCGTCGTCTGGCTGATAGGTGACTTTGACTTGTTGTTTCAGTTTTAAAATGTCATTGGCATCCGTGTCGGCGGTGCTGCCAGTGTTGCCAGCATTGTTGTTGTTATTGTTGCTGTTTCCTTTGCTATTTGATGGACTTTTACGATTTGGTCCCGGGATTTCTGTCGTGGGCGAAAAGGCGGAAATGTAACGGTTACGCCAACGCAAACGACAACGCCAACGCCAACGGGTAACGGTATCGGGTAACGGTAACGGTAACGGTAGTAGTAATAGTAATTGAAACAAAAGGTGCCAAAAATACCTTGTGCACACCCCAATTCCCCCAATCCCCAATCGCCACTTTCAGCATGTGTATCGCATTTATTATCCATAAAAAAAAAAAACAAAAAAAAAAAGAACGAAAAGAAACCAAGGATTGGAATTGGGGTTGGTCGTTGGGTTGAACTTACCGTATAGCCGGATGCTGCTGTCAACCTCGCCTAGCGAGTTCTTCGCTATACAACGGTAGGAGCCGACATCGTCCTTCTGAAATTTTCGCACAATCATCGACATTTTGGTCTCGTACATCGACTGAGAGCCTTCCTGCACATGATATTTGCCCGACGACACAATCATTTCACCTGTTGATTAACAAACAAACAAACAAAAAACAAACAACAAAATGTATAAACATAATTATTATTATTAAATGGATCACTCAGTCTTTTCATTCATATAAATAATACAAATAAGAATACAAATTTGTAAAGCTTTAAGTAATACTTTAAAGCTGCCCAAATTACTTGCTTAAGGGACCTTGTATTTATTAAAATTAACGGGTCTAGATAGTAGTCTAGGAAGTTACCTAGCTAAATTGGGTATAATCAATAGAGGAATCTGCCGACATTGTTGCAACATTGTTACAACAATGAGGAATCGTCAAAGTCTTTAGCTCAGAAGCTATCAACGCCTTCTAATGGATCTAACTGGGTCACAGTTTATGAAGCCCCACATTAAAGAATATATACACTTGTCCTTTGTCCTCTGTCTCTCTCTCTCATCAGAATTAAAATATTATTATTATTAAAAATAAATCAGTTCAGTTTAAGCGGCGGCAAAGATTCATGTTGTCAGGTATTAAATAGCGACCGGCTGAGAATGCAATTGCATAACGCTTGAGTAAATAGCGGAGTCAATTATAATTTAATTCATTACTGATATTAAAGCCCCTAACAAAAATCAATGGATTGCATATGATTTATGATACGGGGAGCAGCCAGGACCGAACAGGACAGGACAGGGCGCGACAGGACAGGGCAGGACAGGTCAGGGCAGGGCAGAGTAGGGCAGGGCAGGGTGCCAATGCGCAGATTCAGCGCCGATGTGCATAATGCAGACGATAAAATTCCTGGCAAGCGGAAAGTGGCCAAGACAACCACAGCATTAACACCAAGACACACACTCAAACACACACTCAAACACACACACGCACACACAGAGACAGTTGGATGCAGAGACTGACGCATCATTGAATACAAAGTGGAGCCAGATTTTCGTTTGACATAAATATGTATTTATGCACACATATATATACATATATGTGTATATATATATAGATTAGGCGCACCTAGTATAACGTTAACTATGTACAATATTGTATGCTGTACATTGATGGGGCCTGTCTCTACTTACGGACATGCAATACATTTGATGTTTAATGATTGAGAAAACAATTGTAGCAGCCACGTGAAGGATTTGGGATCACTGTGGATGGCGGCACGGTCCACGCAAGTGACGAAGTTGTTTATAAGCCTACACACAATACAGAAACACACACACACACACACACACATAGATGCAGACTTGCTAGTTAGTTTGCTTGCGATATGTTTACAACATCAGCCCTCACTTAATCGCCATTAACACAAAGCCAACATTTGCCTTTGACAACTGTACTTAAAACGAGCCAGTAAAGCAAAGCTGCGTCTGCTCCAGCTGCTCCAGCTCAGAGCAGGAGCTTTCGGGCTGCCGAATATTATATACCCTACAAATTTAGCAAGTGACCCTTGCAGTTGTTGAGAAGTTAGTCGCTGATTGCTCGATTTCCTCTAAGCATTTAGATTTTTGGTCGGGGCGATTCTTATTTGTCTGATTGTGAACTCTTACTACAGGTATATAGCTCAAAGCAATATTAGTTTTTAGTATTGCCCAAGAAACCTATTAGCCAACAGTTGCACATTTAACAAACCAGTCGTAATACGATAAATGAATGACTTAACTTAATTGGGCAATCGATTGATAGATCCCTCGCTCTTTCCTACCCACCCAACCCCGCTCTCTCTATCTTTCTCTTTCACTGCCTGAATATTATCTGGGAATATTAGAAAAAATAATTTGTGCGCATAGATGAGATTCTCAAATTTCAAGTGCGCTAAAATTGACTTATGCCTGTTAAATGCATTTGTGGTCAATGTAAATTAGATTCTTGATATCCTCTGACCCAGGGATAAGCAGGACTCTGCTGGTTCACTGGACGTGACGATCTGACAATGGACTAATGACAATATATACAATGCATACTGTACATAGTATGTACTCGCTTATGGATGGATGGGAAATGTGCATATGCCACCACATGGCTATAAAATGTAAAAGTTCAACACACACACACCACACACACACACTCGCACACACACAGACTCACTCGCTTACTCACCGGTATCCTTAATCCAGTAGTTAATTGATTTGGGAGAGGCCTCAACGTGACACTCGATTTGAACATCAGTGCCAAGCGGTGCTCCAACTAATTGATTCGGCACTTGTATAACGGGATGAACTAAAAGAGCAGAACAAGAGAAAGAGAGAGAGAGAGAGGGAAGAGAAAGAGTAAGAGTGAGAGAAAGTCGTTATGCACTCGTTTGTTGTAGCAGCAGGTTTGCAGCACATTATAAAATCATTTTTTAAACGCTCCCCGTACCCATCTCTCTTGCACAAACTTGATATATACATATATATATGATAGATATACATATACCGTTATTGCATCAGTGTAACGAGAGCTTTAACAATTCTGCTTAATTCAATATAAGCCTTTGGTAAAATAAAATATTCACTAAAGAACATCTATCATAAGCTTAATATTATCAACTCAAATATTTAATAAATATTTGGTTTTTGTTTTTTTTTTAACAAAAGTACTGTTTATTTAAAGAGGAAGATATTGATTTATGCAAGTATATATTTATATATATATGTGTATTTATAATATATACAAGCATTAAGCAAAACTAATAAATGAATTCATAAATGACACATCATTTTATAGATGCTACAGTAACGAGTTGTTTTACTCGCTGCTGTCGTTGAAGGAACATTAAAAAGTGTAAATATTTAAAACAATCAAATTAAGTTTGAATATATAAATGTAATTACTATAATACTATATTAGTAATAAATTAAATCAAAACTGATGGGTCATTTTAAAGAACAATATAAAACAATAGCACTTGTCGCTTAAGTTGTTTAAATAGTTAGCCTTCAAATTGAAAGAGGTTGTGTAATAAAGATAGTTATAAATATGCACATATACATTGAAAAGTGGGTAGATATGTGTGTGTGTGTACATAAGTGTATATGTATGTGTAGCAATGGGAATAGAAAGCCAATTGGCTGTAGAATAACTTGGTGCGGTCATCAAAATGCAATGCAGATGCTGTGCACGTCTCTCTCTCTGTCTCCCTCCCTCCATCTCTCTCTCTCTCTCTCTCACTCTCTGTCTGTCTCTCTCGCTCTCTGTCTCCATGGAGTTGAATGGCAACTCTTTTGGAGCGTGCATGTGTGCGTGTGTATTATCACTTAGGCAGAGAGATAGAGGGAAAGGGACAGAGTGCTGTTGCTGTTACTCCTATATTCCTCCGCACACAGACGGTGCAGACGTGCACCGAGCTATAACCAAAATTGGTGGTTTTGTAAAACTGACAGAGTTGCCACAGGCAGTTGCATGCAACGTAGCGAACCACACAACCAGCTTCGTATGTGTGTGTGTGTGTGCGAGGAAACATTTCTGGACAAGTGCATTGATAGTCAATTGCAGTGCAACAGCAGGTTGCAACAATGGTATCTCTCTCTCTTTCACTCTCTCTCTCTCTGTGCGTGTGCGTGCGTGTGTGTTCTTATGTTTGTGCGTCCAGCAAGATTCCATAGATTTTAATTGATTTTCATGGACGAGTACATATGTCTTATCTATCAACTAACTATTTGCTCAGTCGCTGTGACCATTTAAGCCGATAGTTCAATTGAGTAAGTTGGAAAGCAGAACAACCTATGTAGTATCTATGTATATAGATTAATTTATATATGTCTAAAAATATAGCAAATAAATTTCGTTCATTTCGTTCGCTGAGTATTTTGCAAATATTCACTGCAAACAGTTAAAATCTGTCAGAAGCTAAAAAGCTTACAGGTGCTTAAGAGCCGTCGTTCCCCTACTGCACCTACGGCACCTACTGCTCCTACGGCACCTACTGCTCCTACTGCTCCTGCTGCTCCTACTGCTTCTGCTGCTCCTGCTGCTCCTACTGCACCTACTGACCCTACTGCTCCTACTGCACCTACTGACCCTACTGCTCCTACGGTACCTACAGCTGCTCATGCCCAAGCCTAATGCACAATTTTTTGTTAGTGCCAGCTGGCAGCCAGGGCCGTTTAGCCAAATTGACATGCACGTGTGTAAGTCACGCACATGACGGCAAAAACTGATATTGCAGCTAACGCTAAACTTCGCTCGAGTACACAAAAAACCAAAAAAAGACAAAGTAAGAATGTTGCAGCAATGAACGAATCCCCTGCCAGGCAGTCAGTGAGGGTGCCTGTTCAGCTTGACCAAGGATGAGTGCTGGTTGACTGCGTCTATTTTCAATCTGCATACACAGGCACACACACACACACAAACACTCACACACCTTTTGTGTTGGGGGCAGGCAAACACTTTCGCTTGCGTTGTACAATTTTGCCATGATTATTCCGAGCATGTGCTCAGTGCCCAGTGCCCAGTGCCCAGTGCCCAGTGGCCAGTGGCCGGTGCCCAGTGGCCGGTGCCTGGGTGCTTGGGTGACTGGGTGCCTCTGAATCTGGTTGCCTGTATGCATGGTGACTTGGCTGCAACCACGGCCGCAGTCCTTAAGGCTCAACTGCCTGCTGGCTCAGTTGTGGCAAACAAAGCCACAAATATGCACTAATGATGTCGTCGCAATAGCAACAGCAGCAATAGCAGCTCTTGCTGTAACTACAATTACAATTACAACGCAAGCACACACACACAAATGCACACACACACACACATCATGTTTTGGGCTATTGTCTGCACCTTGGTGTTAAAGTTAACACAACAAAGACCAGCACAAAACCCGTTATTGCAAATTTTTCAGCTCATTGACAGCGCCAATAGAGCACTCCGCATGGAAATTCAATCGAAATGTGTGTATCACACACACACACACACAAACACACACACACACACACAAACACACACACACACACACAAACACACACACACACACTTGGACAAGCTCTAAGATCCGTTGCTCAGCAATATTTGGAAAATAAAGCATTTGAAAATATTGTGTTGAAGCTTTCCGTCCGTCCGTGCGTCCGTCCGTCCGTCCGTCCGTCCATCTATCACCTGAATTGTTGATTTTTCTCTCTGATAGGCGTACGTGATTTTTGGCGATTTGCCACATTTATTTGCGTTAGATTTGACAAAGAGTACGAAATGCGACACGTTGCAATTGCAACACAAATTTGAATTTGAAATCAAAATGCACTGAATACGATCGATTTTTAGCTTTACAAATCAACTATATATATGCATATATATGTATGTATATATGTATATACTGCACTCGCAGTGTATATATACAAAAATGCTAAGCAATTATTTCTCCTAATGATGAGAAAGTGGCAAATTCGAATAAAGAAACAAAAACCAAAATAAAATAATAGAAATTCTGATTTTCAATTTAAATGATTGCTCGCAACACGATTTGAGGCGCAATTGTTGTTGATTTCTAAATTCAAAACTCATTGATTTAATTTGTTTGAAATGAAAAATTAATTTCACTTTAAATATTGTTGTTGTTTTGTTGTTGAACTGGGTTGATCCTAAATTTAGCTAACTGAGTTAGGTCGGAGCCAGGTGTCGAATTTTTCTAGCAATTAGCGGTTTCTAAAATTTATTGATAACAATAACTATAAATTGAAGTTATAGTTTCGATTATATATTTTTTATATTATTCGATCGAACCGACATACATAGGTAAAACCAAATTTAAAGATTGAAGTTCTCTTCTGGTTAGATCCAAAATGGATACAGAAAAAATCGAAATCGATTTTTGGAAAAGTAATTATGTTATCGAAAACTATATAATCGAAATTTTAGAGATTTGCGTTTTATAAATGAGTTCTTAGATGAAATATTCTTTATTTATAGTTTGTAGCTTTTGTAGGCTCTTTTATTGTTAATATCCGGAATTAGTATTGGAATATCTCGAAGTACAGTTTCCGCTTTGAGCTTTTAGCTAACTGAAAAAATAATTGAGCAATCACAAGTAATACGTATGTATATATAATTATTTTGCCTAGTAATAATCAGTATGCTGGCATGTTAATTGTGGCCTAATTGTTTGTTGCGCGTCCCGGTTGTGCCTTCCTGGTGGCTTGTTGCAACAAGCTACGCACCAATTCAACGTCCTTAATTAGCCGTGCAGGAAGGTGCCTAACAAGCCCGGAAGCTGGCGCAAATGGCGCGGAAACACGCAAGGGGATATGCAATGTCGGTGTCGATGTCGATGTCGGAGTCGGTGCTACATGCGGAGGCAAGCTGCAAATGTAGCCAGGCTTTATCAGGCAGCTGCAGTGCTCGCAGCACGCTGAACATGGCATGAAGAAGGCCATGCAAATAGCTTGCCAAATGAAGAAAAACTTTGTTTTGCACTTACTAAGCCAGTCTCCCAGCAGGGAAGCAGGTCCAGCGGTTGTGGGGTTGGGATGTATGCAAGAAGTAGCAGACGCAACATTTGCTAAACAAATTGTGAGTAAGTTCCTGCAAAAATAGCAACAGGAAGAGCAAACACTCGAATATGACGTGGCGGGATACATGGCACGGAGGCAGGTGGCATGTAGAATGTGGCATGTGGCATGTGGCATGTAGCATGTGGTATGAGAATACAATGGAAAATTATGGCAGCAGTTGTGGCAGCAATGGTAGAAGGCGCTTTCCTCAAGTTGATCAAAAAGTTGCACAACACGGCCAGAAACAGTTGTTGGACTTTAAACTTTAATAAATATATTGAAGGATTTGTGTTGGTCGTGTTGGCCAAAAACACTAAAGGTCACATTAATAAAATGTCAATGTTAAAAAGCGTGAATTTGCCACCTAACGAACTGCAGAGAGACAGAGGGATCGAGTGGGAGGTAGGGGAATGTAGTGACAAGTTTGGTCTCTGCTATTGCCACTGCAGCCCGAGTAACAAAAAAGCAAACAAAATATACTGTATGGGAAAAGTTGGGGAGGGGGTTAGGTTGCGATAGGAATTGCGGCGCTGGTGCACACGTTGGCAAACAAGCGCAGTGGAGCTGCTGCTGATGTCGTGATGATTGAGTGAACTGCCACATGCCAGCAGAGCAGTCAGCAGAGCAGTCAACAGAGCAGCAACACAGTTTTAGCGGAGGCAGCAAACTGAGCCGCCACCCAACGTCGTCGTCGTCGTCGTCATCATCAACTAGGACAGCATGCCGCACGTGCTGCAGACAGGTTGACAAAAAACTGTGGCCCCAACAGCAACAACAACACCAACAACAACAACAACAGCAACAACAACAAAAGCACAGAGCACAAGGCATCAGGTAATGCCGGGTATCAGTGACTGGATTTAAACGGATTACAACAACGACAACGACAATCGAGTTAGCGCCACACAGTGCCACAAGCTGTTCACTACCTAACCACCCCTCATCCCTCCCTTTCCCATCTATCTCTCTCTCTGTCTCTCTCATTCTACACCGAACGAAATTAAGATTTTTAATGGAAACAGCTAAAATACTATTGAAATATATTTTTCCTGGCTCCACATCAAGTGCTTTTTTTGTTACCACCAAATATATTTTAAATGCTGTCGGGAATCTTAAGATTCAGCGAAAAGGAGTCATGAAAAAAACAAAATCAAATCAGTTATTTATATTTCATCATTTTTTTTTGTTTTAATTGTATTGCTTGCTTTGCACGTGGGTTTTTACGGAGTTTCTCCAAAACATGCAATAAATATTCAAACATTTAGCATTTAAATGCCACCCAGATTTTGAATATACTTTTGGAATTTAACTCCTGTTAATTTGATAGATTTTAATTTGTAATTTTGAATTTAAATTTGTATTTATTTGAATTTATTTGTATTGTATCTAAATCTAAATCTTAGGTACAGAATCATTTTCTCAGTGTATTTTGTATGTTCTGCTGTTTTATTCTACGCCAAGTTTTGAGTTGCTTTTTTTCCGCAGACATTGCTGAGGGTGCTGTGTGTGAATGTGTGTGTGTGTGTGTGTGTAGTTGATAACTGTGGCTAAAGCTGGGGGCACGCTGGTGCCAGTACAGTAAACTAGATAAACACCACGACGCTGGCCAGCTCCAAAAGCTGAGAGTTAAGCTCAAAGGATGAGGCTGAGGCAGAAATGGCAGCAAAAAGCCGAGCTCTGGCGACCGACCACTGACTAATGATATGTACGCGTTTGTATGTGTGTGTGTGTGTGTGTGTGAACTAACAAAAAAAAAAAAATAAAATAAAAATAAAGAGAAGAAAGTTGACCAACCACAGCACTCTCTAATTAATGCCACCCATCTGGCAGTCGCTTAACCAGCAGCCAGCCAAGAGCGGATTGCGGATTGAGGATTTGATTTACTTACAGTGTATGCTGAGCGAGATGCGCTTTGAAACCGATGGGGGCACCCCATTGGAGGCGATGCACAGATACGAGCCCATCTCATTACGTGAGATTTTTGTCAGCTTGAGCACCTCACCGCGATACGAGGAAACTGTCATCAGATGGGTATACACACATATATAGATATACAGATAAAGAGGGATGGAGAGTTTGAAATGAATTAAGCACTCAGTCTCACTGCGGCTGGTAAATAGTTGAATTATTCAGTGGGCAGCATACATATGCATATGTATGTACATATGTACATACGTATGTGTACATACATACCCAGTGTTTTGGTGCCA
This sequence comes from Drosophila kambysellisi, assembly GCA_035042185.1. Lineage (NCBI taxonomy): Eukaryota > Metazoa > Arthropoda > Insecta > Diptera > Drosophilidae > Drosophila > Drosophila kambysellisi. Next base: position 1,427,863 of record JAWNLS010001080.1, read on the forward strand.
GCGTTGTCTTTGAGCACTATTTCGCTGCCATCCTCGCGACGCCAGGTCACAATGGGTTCCGGATATCCACGAGCGCTGCACCAAAAAATAAACCAAAGGAAATACATATGTATATTTGATTAAATATATTTAATTTATACCGATTAAAAAAAAAAATGAACATTGTTAAAATATTTGCAAAACTAATGGATTGGACTTTAAGTCGTAAGAAAAATTGTCGTAGCGGTGCTATTATTTTGTATACTATGATACCGAAGGTATCATGCTGTCTGTCCGTATGTCCGTCCGTCCGTCTGTCCGTCCGTATGAACGCCAGTTTCGTCGACATCCTTAGAGATAGAAACTGGAAACTTGCCAAACTATGATTAAACGCGTTTGCTTTTGAAAATCCATTCAGTTTTGACGAAGTTATAGCATTTTGAAGGTTCGACCTATGCCCGAATGCCAATTTTCGGAATATTATTTTGACTTATGTTCCGTCCAAAAATCACGTTTTCAATTTTAAATGTACGATTGATCTAGAGGCCAAACTATGATTAAACGCGCTTGCTTTTGAAAATCGGTTGAGTTTTGGCGAAGTTATGGCATTTTGAAGGTTCGACCTACGCCCTATGCCGATATTCTGACTAAAATTTTGACTTATGTTCCACCCAAAATCGCGTTTTCAATTTAAAATGTACGATTGATATAGAGGTTAGAATATATATTTCTAAGATCGAACTCCGGCATTTCTTTTGCCTCGCCCACTCCAGCCCTCAAAAACCGATAAATGCCCTTATCTCGCACAATTTCAGAGCTACAGTTAACAAACTTTAGTTAGCTTGAAAATTGCATGGACATAAGACAGCTCAACTTGCTGATCAAGAATAGGTATTTCATCACAAAGTGATACTCAACGCTTTGTCATATATATACACATGTAGCTTTATGCACACATACACATAGATATATCGAAACATGGAGCTCTCTTTAAGGAAGACTGTTTAATCGCTGCCCCCAAAAGTAGGCAATGGAAATTTGGTGCAGCAGTGAGTTTTGTTCTATTCAACTTAGTATGCGGCATTGGTGGCCATTGTGTTCGTGGCCCAAACCGCAAAACTTCTTGTAATGTAGACGACGCAAACGCAACGCTTTTGGCCAGCAGTCGGCGTCTGTGGCTGTGATTGTGAATGGTGAATGGTGAAAGGGAAATGCGAGGAGGGCTGGGCTGCAACCAGAATGTTGAATGCATGTTGAGGCAGCAGTTTAACAGCACACCAGACACGGGTGTGGTAAATTTTTATGATGCCGCAAACAGATGCAAAATAGCCAAGCAAAATAAAGTCTTACACACAGAGAGCGCCAGAGAGGGACAGAGATAGAGGTGGCGATAGATAGAGAGGGAGTGAGAGAGAGAGAGAGAGACAGGCAGACAGACGGACATACAGTCTGAGACATTTGAGAGTTCGTTTTGAGTGCAAGACAGGAGCAAACACAATAGCGACCGCCTGGGCACCAGTCAGCAGCAGTTGCTGAGTTGCTAACTTGGCCAAGACTAAACGATTGCCAAGCTGATTGTTTATGCGATTCTCTGTGTCTGTATGTGTGCGTGTGTGTGTGTGTGTATGTGTGGATTTTCTTGTAACGTGCTTTTGCATGAAAATAACTGCAGACCCACACATCAACAATGGACCAAGCCACACTCTCTCAATATATGTATGTTGGTGATCATTGTACTTGTGCGACTGCTGTCCCCTTAACCTAAACAATACACATGTTTAATTATACAACAGTTTCGTATAATTGCATTGTGTGCAACTCTTAAGTTACTTGGTATATTGCTTTTCAATAAATATTACACAACTCGTACAAATGATCATGTTCATCGATTTGTTAACTTTCCCAAACTAATGCTATTATCAATTTGTTTACACTTCTTTTCGTGACATTATAAAATATGCAACTTAACATTTATTATTTGATACAATTTATATTTAGCTCAAAATATCTTAAGCACGTTGAAGATTAAATAAATAAAATGAAGTTAATCTGTTGACACATAAATTTTTGCTCAGTTTCGATTTACAATAACAGTTAATCACACGTCTCCTTTCACGTTCATATTTAGAATGTTATTTCACAGAAATGTTAAGCTTATGTTAATTAACCTGCATTATGTTAGTTGCTTAATGCTGTGTAGCAGACCAATTGGAATGTAGGTAACAGGCTACTAGTGACGTAGCAATAAGAGTGTAGAATAACATCTGTTATGTTATGTCTGTTATGTCTGTTACATTGATATCGATATCGATCAATATAAATTGTGTGATCAACAACTTGAAGAGGAAGAAGAGATCAATCGTTGTAAATAAAGTAAAGCGGGGAAAGTAAAAGAATTATAATTTGGTTTAGAATGATATAAAAGTTTCAAGTAAGTACGGACAGACCAACATATTCTTCCTCCATTAGAGTATTTTAGAACAACAACCGAGCAATCTGTTCGTCTGGTCAACTTTTGAGCAGCAGTCGTTTTAATTTTGTTTTGTTTGTCGCATGCTTAAAGTCAAATTCATTTAATGCGACTTGCCCTAAGTGGTGTTAAAATGAAAAAAATTGCAGACTATGTCTCTAATAGCTTTCCACATACACTAACATACACACACACACACACACACACACTGGAGTAAGAGGAGGATGTGAGTTTATCGCCCTGGTTCTATCATTCTGCGGTTAAATCGTTAAAATTACTTCGTGGCCGTGGTCAAGTTCATAAATCAACGGCGACCAAATGCGTCGCGTCGAGTTTATGTCGTTGCCGTTGTCGCAGTTAGCTAAAAGGAAAAACCGCTGAAGCCAACAAGAGCTAACCAAACTGATAAGCAATGAGTCAGTGCTCAACCTAAGGGTTCCCTATAATCTGCACTTCCTTAAATGCTGCTATATAACATAGTGTGATTTTTGAGCCATGATAAAACACAATATAATAATTAAACTCTTTGGTTCTTTTTGTTTTTATTTCTATTCTATCGAAAGAGACTATAACAATAAATTTTGGCCAAATTATCTGGAAATTTTCTGCTAAATGAGAAGCACACGAATTTGCTCGCAGTGTACGCATTCAGCAGTCCTTATGTGTGAGTGTGTGTGACAAGTTGTGTATGGTAACTGTAAGACTCGATTTGTGGCAAGGGCATAAGTGAGCGCCGACCCAAATCAAGAGAAATGAAGTGTCGCTTAATTTGCTGACATTATTAAATGATGATAATGATGCGGGTGAAGTTGCTCTTGCTTTTTGGTGATGATGGCCATTTGGATGGGATTTTAGCTGGATAGCTGGATAAGAGAGCTGAAGCCAGTTAAACGACTCTACGAATGCAATTGTACAGCTATTAGCTTCTAAATGAACTTACATACACATATGTATGTATATATTTGTATGTATGATTAGAACAAATACACACGTATATATGTGTTATCTATTTTGTTTAAGAGCTGTTGATTACTTGATATAAGTGTTATCACTCACCGACATGTCAAACGCACTGAACTGCCTTCGGGCACAATCACATCCGATGATGTATCCTCGCTGATAAAGTCCGGTGGTATGACAACATCCAGAAACCCAATCTAGAAGTAAATAAGAAAACATATGCATATTTATAATATTTTAAGCGATATTCATTATACCCTCACACCAAAGGTATCGGCCACTCCCGCCCACAACATTCACGAAAGCCAATATCTATCTAGAAACTAACTTCAAAGATCGGTATTTCTCTACTAAATCCACCCTCTTCTATGGCACCTGTTATCAAATGGAATGAGTTGTTGGTATCACAGTCGGTTGCGATCGACTGCAATGTTGTTTTAAATATGGGTTAGCCTTTTGTAAATGGTAGCTAATATTTCGAATAGTGCAAACACTTTAAGAACTACTGACAAAGTAAGTAGCTTAATGTAGGTATACAAACAATAAGGAAACAACAAGAAGAACAGCAGCAGGTATAAGACTAAACGTATAAAACAGTCATCAGTAAATGGTAGGACAACGTAGGCGCCTTGTTCAGAATGAAATTTACTATACACTCAGCGAAAATTTGCTGATTATGCAGACGGTCATAAAGCAGCTGAAAGAACGACGAGGCAAATGTTTTTATGTGCCGAATGGGGGCATCTGACACAAAACACAAACTAAGTAAGTACATACAACATACATACATGTGTATGTATGTATGTATATGTATACATAACGGAGCAAATGAAATGACGCTAAATAGTTTAGGACTGTGACAGTCAGGAGCAGGAATAGCAAGGACTCTTTACGCAATGACAATGGTAATAGAAAACAAGACAAGGCCAAAAGGGACCAGAGAGCGGCCCGGGGAAAATATAGCTGAAGACAATTGGGTTTCGGTTGCGTGTGCAGCAACTCTGTGCTATTTTGGTTGCAGTAAGCAAACCCGCTACACACTCCCACCTCTCAACTCGCCCCTTCAATTGCCCCTCCCCATCCCCCTCCCCGTTCCCGTCCTCGTCCACATGCCACTGCTGTGTTGCTGTTGTCCTTGTGAGAAGCGTTAAAGTAAAAATAAAAATTAAGGAAGCATGAAATACATTTTATTGGCGCCATAAACTTCACTTGGCTGGACACATGAGTGTACGTGCTGCCACACACACACACACACACACACACATACGCACACACACAGCACAGTATGTTTATGCTTGTGTGTGTGTGTGTGTGTCTTTCGCCTTGTTTTCTATAGTTTTCGCTTTCGATTTGCTGCGCTTTCTTTCACTTGCTCGAAATGGTGCTCAAGATGTGAGGCATGTGGCATTGGCGGTGAGAGGGGGAGCGTCGGCAAAGCAAGTCGTAAGTACAAACGGTGGCCTTAAGAAGAAGAAGCAGAAGGAACACCACCGAAGTCGTTGCATTCCATTCTACTGCTGTCCCTTCAAATGCTGCTTGAAATTTTCCTGGACACTTTGGAAAATTGCTTTCAACGGCGCATGGAAAATATTTGTAAACATTTTCATTGTCTTCTTAGCTGGGGTATTATTCATTGGCTGTAACCTTTGTTATGCTACTCAACTTAAGTAGAGCTCAAATACTATCGATAATACAACACACTCTTCAATACCCTATATGCATACAACATTTATTCTTGAAGACGACTGAATCGGTTGGTAAGTTGACAATTAGTTTAAAATTATAAATAAATTTTTCATTTATTTATTAACAGTTGTCTTGCCAACTACGTAACATAATAACAATGTATTTGTAAACATAGCAAATTTATTTTTGATCTCGGACTTGTCATTTGTTTGCAAACACATATATGTTTGTTTATAAGTTAGGATTGGCGACCAGTCATCTCAATCTATATAATTGCAAACAATCTATTATTATATTTTTACAAAATGCTAATAAGTAAAGTATTTCTTCTCTCTTTAACGATAGCTTCGTCGATAATCAATAAATAAATTATAAAATAAATCAACTTAATAAATAACTTCAGTTTACGAATTTAACTATACAATCATCTCGAGTCGTAGTTATGGGTTGGGACTCCCTTATAAGCCATATATTTGTAAGTAATTAAATTCTTATATAAATAATTGCATTTCTAACTCACTTGACTTTTCATTGGATCTGTGTTCAGTTGGCACATGTAACCGCCCCGATCCTCCTCAGAAACTGCCTTGATGTGCAGATTCCAAGTGTTCTGATCCAAATGACTGACAGTCACACGTGGATTGTGTGTGATGACGTTCTCGTGTATCGCCTGGATGGCTTTTGTGTCAGCCTTAAGCCAGCCCACCTGTAGAGCCAAGTCACATTAACCAAAAAAGAGGTGGAGGGGGGGGGGAGGGGAAACGCATTTAATAGTTTTGTTAAGGATTGTGCTTTGTGGCAGAGATTTCGAATGCTTACTGCGTGTATTATATTAATGTAGTGCTATCATTAATTAAGCTGTGTGTTCTGTGTGTTTTGTGTGTATGTGTGTGTGTGCGTGTGTGTGTGTGTGTATGTGTGTGTGTGTGTGTGTGTGTGTGTGAGTGTGTTATACTTACACGATAGCCACCCAAGTGGCGCACGTGACAGGTGAAGGTTGCGTCGCGACCCACAGCGACGGACACATTCGAAATGCTTTCCACGAACTCCGGTTGAAAGGCGCCAATCGCTGTAAATGTGTGCAACGGCCACAATGAGTGGGGATACAGAAAAACAGAGAGAGAGAGAGAGAGAGAGAAATCGAAAGAGAGAAAGAGAGAATCAATGAGAGATGAGATTAGAATGCGTCTGTGGTGCACAATGTGGGAACGGTTAGTTGTGCAGAGTTAATGATATCGCAGGCACCGCACGAGCAGCACCACACTTAGAAAAAAATTTTGGAAATTCTCCATACACCTTATTATTGATAAAGTAAATAAATAAATAAAAAAGTAAATTTCTAAAATTAAATGTTGTGGCTTTTTAAAAACCATATATATATATATTTTTTTTTTCCTTTATTCTAAATTTTTACATTAAATTGTGTGTTGTTTTTATTACTTATAGTATTTATTTTATATTATTTATTACTTGTTATTTTATTAGCATTAGTATAATATGATCTCACATCACGGTTTTCATTTACACTTTTTAGAAATGCATTTCCTAATAACAGCCTTTCTAATTGGAAAGATAATGTTTTCTTATATTTAGAAATTACGTCTGAAAACAAAAAAAACATTTTAATTTTTAGTGCGAATTGTTTTTTCTCAGTGCAGCAAATGCAACGGCGCCTGCCAAAAGCTCAGTGATTTATCGCTTTTAAATGTGCGCGACGCGCCACTTGCCAAGTAGCTGGCAGCCAGCAGCCAGCAGCAAGCAGCGGGCAACCAGCAGCCAAGAGCCAACTACCAACTACCAACAAACCCACTAGCAGCTATCAACAGCCAACAGCCAACAGCCAACAGGCAGCAGGCAGCAGACACAATCAGGCAAGTGGCAGTCAAGAGTTGGCCCTTTAATGCAACGCGCGAGCTAATTGAAGATCAACACTCATAAGTAAGCGACGGCCTCAACTAACGGTTACAGCGCGGTGGGCGGTGGTGGGGGCGGGGGCGTTGTCAGGAGGGGTGTAACATACGCAAATATATTAATAATTTATTGAATCATTGAAAATCAAACATTTCACTTGCAAGTTTTGCAAGAAGAAAAAAAAAAACAATAAATAAAAAGAAAAAAACTTTTACAGCCTGGCCCCATAAAATAGAAAAGGTGGAGCGAGAGAGAGAGAGAGAGAGAAAGAGAGAGGGGGATAGGGGGGGGGGAGAGTTGGCAACAGAGTGCCAGACAGCCGCGCACGGCTTGCGACGCAGCCGTTGCCGTAGCAAAGTGCCTGCAACAGCCCTCGCACACAGACCCTCGATGCCCCCCGCGACCCCTGCACCCCACCCTCATCTTTGGCTTGGTAATGCATGCAAAAAACTTTTGCCAAACTTGAAATTTAAATATTTATAGACAGTGCCGCTGGCAGCGGCAAGTGCGTCGGCCATCCGCAGCCTCCACAGTGAGAGAGCAGGAGCCACCCACAGCCAGCGCACCACCGCACCACTCAAATGCCAGCGCTTGTGTTGTGAGCGGACGGAGAGGGGGCGGCGAGACGCTGAATGGGTTTGGCGGTAAGTGGAAGAATGTGCTGAATTGACGCAATTGGCCAAAGGCATGATTTATTTCATACTTTTCCCAATCATTTTTTCCTCTACTTTTTTTTTTTTTTATTGAAAAAAAAAAGGCCATCAATTGGGGGACAGTTATGAACTGTTCATTTACATATATGCATGGTTTTGGGGAATATATTACGAATATTATTGTTTTTATATTATTCAACCAATATTGGTTCTACAACACTTTTGCATTTATATAATAGCTGAATTTTTCCCCAAATTAATTTTGTAATTTCGAATGGTTAATTTTACTAAATGGAATTTCCATTTTATTTCCCAGCTAATGAATCTCTATTAAATGGATATACAGAGATTTTATGCTTAAGCATTGTAAATCATAAGTTTTGTTTAAAACTAGTCGAGCAAAGCTGGCTTAAGATGTTTAGCCAAGTTAGTTCCCCTTGTTGAATTATTATCAAATTTCCCTAAGTGTCGTAAGTTACATTGAATTAAACCCATCGACTTTGCAGTTCAACTTTTTTGAGGGAAACTTGCACTTCTCGAATAGCATTCGTAGCGAACTTTAAGGGAAATGTAATTGAATTGCCAAAAATCAACTAAATTGATTATCAATAGTCGATTAAAATTAAAACTTTTAACGCACAGTTTTTGGCCACTTGACCGAGCTGACCCCGCCCAGGGAAAAAGGCGGCTAACCAGACATCATTTAATATCTAAAATAAATGTTATCCGTCATCATTTATTCCCAAACTTAAACTTAAAAAAAAAGAAAGAAATAATGAAGAAAAATACAGGACGTGTTTGGACGCTGCTGTTTGAGTCTGTTGGGAGTTTTGTGGTTGCAGCAGAATTTATTTGCATGGATTTTGTTGCTGTATTTGTTAGAGCTGGCAAGCAAGCGACTGACTGACTGACTGACTGACTGACTGACTGTCTGACCAAGTTTTTCATTAACATTCAGAGGAGAAGAGTACGGGAGACGGAGGGGGAGAGGCAGAGGCAGAGGCAGAGGGAGACACAGATTTCGTATCAAAATCAACAACAGCTACAAGTTCAGGCACAAACAAATCTTTACTGTAAGTTGCAGCAGCACACGCAAACTCAGATATGGAGGCGGACAAAAGGATCTACAGACACAAATGCAAAAGACATCCACATGCACATACACACACACACACACACACACAGACACACACACACATTCTTACACAGTGACCAAACCAGCTGCACTCAAATGTAGTTCCTGCTTGGTTGGCTGCGGCTTGTTTGTCAATCTGTTCAACTTGATGCCAAAAACGAGAGGGGCTGCTGCATTGTGCCAACTCCAATGAACTTGTCACCCCAGAGGTTGAGGTTTCGATTCGTGTCACAATACTTGACTGAACCCAGGACCCACTGTTAGCTGCCCGCTACCCGCTACCCGCTACCCGCTACCCGCTACCCGCTACCCGCTACCCGCTACCCGCTGCCCAGCATTCCCTTGCTGCTGTTCTGCTTCTGAGCACTTTGGATTTTCCGGTCGCAAGAATTGAAGTTGCGCCAAGTCGCGCTTGCAGGCAAAGTCAATTAACCCCTGCCCATCGGTCAGACGAGCTACCCCCCCCCTGCCCCTCCCGAGCCGCTGCAAACCGCTGTTACGTCCAGTCGCATGTTTTTCACATTTTCGCACGTTATCATAAATTTAGGCGTCTCCGCTGGGACTACGACCATGCAGCAGCATCCGCATCCGCATCAGCATCAGCTTCATTTCAATTTTCTTAGCCTCTCGTTGGATGTCGCGAAACCATTTTGAAGGTGGATTCTGTGGGTTACGTTGCCCCGGCCAGAGGCTTGTCACATTGGCGGCACAGGACACGATAGGACAGGGCCGGGGTGGGCTTTGGCTGACGGCCTCAATACGGTACTGTTGGCAATGGCGCCCCAAAAGTTTAAATCACACAACGACAATGAGGATTTACGAAAGCAAATTTATGGTTAAGGACATTGGCAAAAGTTAAGCTTGTATTTGTCAATGTGTGTGTGTGTGCGTGTGTGTGAGTGTGTGTGTGTGAGTGTGAGTGTGTGTGTTAATAAAGTGTCTTGTCCTGCGTGTGTTTATATGAGGCAACAAAATATATGGCACGGCACGATATGCCATTGCCCCGCTCCGACGAGCCTTGCCCCACGCTTAGGTGGAGCGAAACCAAACAGATACAAAGATGCCAATCTGCATGGCACCTTTTTTTATGGGGCGCTCACACAAATCCCGACGCCAAAGCGCCAATGATAGGTGATAATGGCAAATTTTTGAGACGGCAACTGGAATAGGAAGCTGCCGAGAAACAGGCTCACTGCCATCGCCCAAAGACAAAAGACGCAACTCGAAGAAACAGCCATCCCAGCCAGGCACTGCCAAGGCATTAAATTCCAGCAGCTGTGAATATATAAAACAAAGATTTCTCGACTGCCAGATATCTATTATATGAACAACTATATATAAGCTTAATTTTTGTTCTATATAAATATAGAGGTACAGTTTGTCCAGAAAGTCTTGGCAATGCAAAAAATTTTTAATTTTCTTTTTCTTATGCAAAAAAATGTATGTTATTATTAACTTTTAATTATTTACGTATTTTTCTACTATTAATTGGATGTTTATTAACTACTTAACATTAAAATTAATAATATTTATACATTAAGTTTATTGTGAAATTTTAAAAACTAAAATTATCCATTTTTGTGCACTGTCCAGAAAGTTTTTTCAGTATGGTGATTTCGTATGGGATTTTGTACATTTTAGCCACAAGACTGGGGAAAATATTTTATTGGTAAGCGTAGTGAAAAGAAATCTAAAAAATTTGGATCAGATCCATTAGAGGATAGCTTAAGGAACATAACAGTGTATATACAATAAAAAAGAAGGAAATTTATAAATTTTATTTATGTTTTCATTAACCGAAAATATCTCATCTCGCAAAGACGCCTTTTGCGCACTTCTCATTCATACAGGGTACAAGTACATAGATATACATATATATATATATATATATATATATATGTATTGATATTGTGTATATATGCATAAAATCAAATAGCCAAGTTAGTCTCTTTTGCCAGCGCTGCTGGGCGTTGAACTACCAAAAGGCAAATAGAAAATAACTAATGATAGCTGCAGCAAGTGGCAGCAAGTGGCTGCCGCGGTTGGTGGCAACTGCGCCTAATGGTCGGCCAACGACTTGGGGCACATTTGCATTTTTTTTTTTTACAAGTCGTCGCCTACAACTTGTAGCACTCGCAATTGAATTTGCACTAGTCAACAAAATAAAAAAAAAAAAAAAAATAAAAAATAGAAGAAGGAAACCACAAACACAGAAAAATTCAATTTAATGTTTTCTCGTTTTTTGTTGTTTTCTGTTTTTTGTTTTTTTTTTTTAACTTTTATTTAGTCTTAACAAACGTCTTGCAATTAATTGTGTCTTGATTTTTGTTACACATTTTGAAATGGGTTCGCAGCCCTTTTTTAGTGGGAAGGCGTTGCAAATGAGCGACGAGTTGCTTTTAATTGCCAAAGTTTTGATACTTTTAAAGGATGGGGGGTCCGCTTCCTGAGCTTTCCTGAGCTAAATTTAAAATTAACCCAACCTATCGAATATTTATGTTAAACAAGCCAATTGAATAGCCAATATTACATATTATTGTGCTTATCGATTAAAATTACTCGGATTTTGAATACTTTAATGAGCACACTTTGGACACATTGCCTACTTTTAAAGCCAATTATTGTTTTTTTAAATTTTTTGGGATTTTTCTTTTATTAATATCAAATTTTTCGTTTTATTTTTCTTTAAACATTGGGCAATTTGTAAGTGCCGTTTTTATGAGGATTTTCTATATATATTAGTCTGTGTATATAATTTCTGACAAACTCGAAAATTTAGTTAATTTCATTAGACATTTATAAATTTAACTTTTTTTTCGGTAATTCCTATTCTTTTGATTTTTGTCGATGTTGTGGGCTTACAGTTAACCATTTTAAATATTTTGTCTAAATTTGGTGTTTCATTTTATTTACTTTAAAAAACATAATCACTATTTGTTAACTTGCTGGTATTTACAGATTAAATTGTAACTGTAAAAACCGAGTCAATTTAGCCTTTTCCGTTTGTTTGAACAATCAGCAACAATAAGAGCTCGAGGTTTTCAAGTACTTTCATTTATCGATGACAGTCCCCATTTCACGAATATCGATACAAATCGATAATGTTCCTAGATTTGCAACGCATTTAAGGGGACATCTCCGAACACATAAATTATCTATGTATTCTTATTCTTCATTAGTCGAGCCGATATAGAAATGTCCCGAAATTTGAATCTTTAGATTTTGTTTGTTATAATCAAGTTAGTAGGAAATACCTTTCAACAAATATTCCAATAATGACATATTTTTAATATTAAATGCAAGTTTATGCATTAAGCAATACTAAATCGATTCAAAGTAATTGACTGGTCCGTTATAAATCAATTTAATATCTTATTTTCTGTGCCTAATTGAATAATTTACCAATCTTATTGGTGCGCCTCTGAAGAAATCTCGGACAGCTCTGCCAGCTTTTCACTATTGTTCTTTTATTAGGGATCCTGCGATCACTGAACACATTTGCTGAGAGCATTTGCATTGTCCCTTGCCAAATAAATGAGGAAGTCCGAGGGTGTCGCTAAGTACTTAGTAATGAATTTGGGCAACTTTTTTGAGCTACACTTTTTTCATATCAACATGTGCTGCAAAAAGTGGCGGTCGGTGCAGCCAACCAAATGCCACAGCTGGACGCGTGGCAAGTGGGTAGGTGGAGTACGGCAAAGAAGAAGTGGGGGGGGGGGCATCCGCTTGTGGCTGCTGCGGTCGCATGCTCTAAAAGCTAAAGAACCGCCGCAGCCATTGCCATGAGTCGTATCAATTAAGATACTCATGGGACGACAAAACCGAATGCATACAATTTACAAAGTGCCAAAACTTTTCCATGCACATACATATGTACGTGTATATGTAGGGATGTATGTGTGGATGTACGGATGTACGTATGTATGTACATATGTACATATGTCTAACTGAATGTCATGCTGTCTGACTGTCTGTAGGCTGTGCAACATTGCGGTTTGGCTTATAGCTTACAGTTTATTAATGCACATTGCGTATTTGTTTTAAGAGTACCCAATGCGTGTCCGGGTGTCCGCACGTCCGGGTGTCCGGTTGTCCGGGTGTCCGCGTGTCTGCTGTCCGGGTGTCTGGTGTCGTGGTGCACGTGGGCAAGTAGCTTATCATTTATAGTCGCTCGGTTCACGTTTCCAATTGCAGCCACATGCTGGGCAATTAATTTGCATTTCATTGATATGCACACTCACACACACACACACACACACTTTCACACACACACACACACCATACGAGCGCATAGAGAAAGGCCTAGGCACCCGCGGTCAGACAGACAGCCCTTATTTTCCAATATTTGTTTAGGATTATTGTCGGTTATTAATGTTGCTGTAATTGAAAATTATTTTCACTTTTATGCTTATCATTCATTATCAGCGGCCATTACAACTGCCAACTGCCCAATTGGCAGCGTGCAGCATGCAACGTGCAACGTGCAACGTGCAACCGGCAATGTGGCATAATTTCACATTTAATGCATTCACAAACGCGTTTGCATTTCGCTATTATCACTGGGGAATTATTGTTAACCGTGATTTAAGCGCCCTTGTTATACCCTCACGGACGGGCATATTAACTATTTGACGATATGTGCAACTCTATAAGGGACTACAACAGTGGATAACGGTAAGCTTAGGTTAGACTATAGTGGGCAATGTCAGACAGAGCAAACCAGTTAAAGTTTATCACTATTAAATCAAATGTGTATTCGAGCTGTGTCTTGTGATTAACTTTATGTTTTCTTTTATGGTGATATAATTAATTATTATAATAATTAATAACGTAAGCCTCATTTTGTTTAAAAGTTTATTTAATGAAATTAGTAGGGTATTTTAAGAGTAGACACTCCGTTGCTAATTCCGGCTGCTTGTTTATTTTGTTTTTGAGCACGCATCGTACATCATAATTATTTGCATACGCACACACACACACACACACTCACACACATACATATGCACACAATGCACTCTTTACTATACATATATATACATATATATATATATATAGATTGTTTTTATTAATGCACTGCCCAAGGCATATTTTGCCGTTTGTCAATTTACATACAAATACTTCCGATTTATTTATTTATTTTAATGGTTTCATTCGATGTTGTATTCATTATCTAAAAGAGCAGTTAATTGAACATGATTAAAGTGATGATTGCAGCGGCCATTTTTATGCAAAATGGCTTTTTGTTAAGTGAAATTGGCAAAATCAAAATCACCAATGTGGCAGCAACGGAATTACGGAATTATTTTATTTGAATCTAACAATTCGGGCAACAGCAATTTCCATCATTCAAAATTTAAGTTTTCCACTTAGGATCACCCTCAAAGAAGACCTCCAATCATCGATTTATGTTTACATTATTATTTTATAATGTCACTCATAAAAAATGTATTAAGTGACTGTTTTTATTTTCTAAGCATTTTTCACTTGCATATATATTTTAGTTTTAATTGTTTAATTTTATAGAGAACCACTCATTGCTACACTAATCGACAACACCCCAAAATTCTATAATTTTCTTGTTGGAAGAGACACAAGAATTCTTTTTTTCATTTCAAAAATAATAACTACATATTTTCCATTCAATTGGTTTTATTAAAAATGTTTTATATTTTTTATTATTATATTAAATTATTAACAACTTTTAAGGTAAAGCCGAAGTATTTTTTATATATTATAATTTTTTCTCTAAACCAAAGAAAGACTTGAGAAATATTCAGTGATTTTAGAGAAAATGAATTTTTTATGAAGGAAAAAAAACGGTATTAAATTGACACTTTCCTAAACTGTTGTTAATGGGAAAATATTATATTAAAAAATAGTTGGATCTTTTTAAAAATTACATCCACTGTAAGTGGACGTAATTGTGAAATATTCAATTGCTGGGCGTCGGGACCATTTGGTTCCATCATCTGTTATGATTACTTTATACAATAAGATTAATTTACTTGCACACATTTTGGCATAGTGATCAGTTCGTCCATTTAACTACAGGATCTGGGACTTACTTTGAACTTTGCACAACGGAAACGATGGTCAATTAATTTGCCACTGAAATTCCCCGTTGTCTTCACTTGCCGCTTGCTGTTGCTGTGGCATCCACTCATTTTATTTATTTATTTGTATGTGTGTTATTTATACGGCTTAATGCCAAAAGCAACGATTCGGTATCCCAACCGTTGATGACCAACTGGACAATGACACTGCATTAAAAGCACCCATATGCCCACTCCACATCCCAATTAACCCGAGTATTTACATATTTGGCGGCAACATACTGTGGTACCTCAACTTGTACTTTTGGCTGTTCACCAAAATGAGAGTGAAAACTTGTTAAAACCGGGTTTCTAAAGAGAATTGTATATTGAGTTTGATCAGCCGTCAAATTGGCTGAACATTTTAATATACTTTTGAATTTAGCGCACATTTGTTGATGGGCAATCTATTTAAGAATAATTAAAATATCATTCTAAAATCCAATTTTCAACCAATTAATAGGTCTGACTTAAACAGAAACTAGAATTTTTTTAGTTTTGTCAGCTGCTCGAGCACTGTGTGTTCCATTTATGAAATTTAATATAATAAATATAATATTTTTACATTAATATTTTATTATGAAGCATAATTTCAAAGTTGTTGAGTATTTCATAAATTTAGTGGCCAACTTTGACCATTGTACAATTGGCAGTGTTAAGTTGAGCTCAAAAGTAATTTTCAATAAGGTTGGTGGCCGCCATTAATTATTATTATTCAATCACAACTTAACATGGCGATTGCCCTATGCATCGGTAGCTTTTATTACCTTCTTAATTGCATCAGTACTCAACAGACGACAATATCACATATGGGATATTAATCCATGAGTGCCATGAATGTGACTTTTCAAAAGATTCCAACGAACTCAAACTGATGTTAGTTATTTAACGTATATTTAAAAAGCAAACTATTTTGATCAACGTTTTTTGGGAAAAGGAATCTACAAAATGAAATTTAAAAAACACAAGAAACATTTGCTATCTCAGTGATGATGAAAATTACATAATTTCTCAGAACTGTTTCCAGCTACTGACATCTAAATGTCATTAATAATTTTTGAAGCGACCTCACGTTCCTATTAAGGCTATTTGATTAAGAATAGAACTGCTTTTATTTTTATTTTTTTCTTAGATATAATAATGCTATGCTGATCAAGGGTATATATTATATATATACAGATCGTTAATATCCGCTTTAATGTGACAGTATTGTAAAATTTTCTACTTGAAAATTTGAAGTGATGTGTATTTTTTAGACATTAATTCTATTAGACACCACTCTGAATGTCAATTTAAATGATCTTAAATTTTGACATTTTATGAAATAATTTAATTTTTATCAATTGTCATTTTTAATTTGATTGAAAAAGATCATTTTTCTATTATGTGCATTTTATTTAACAAACTTTCAGTAAATACTAAAAGTATACTACAAAATGTGGTTATAACTAAAAATTCTATCCTCAAAGGGTGCAACAAGACTTGTAACTATTAAAGGTCTTCTTGTCTTATTGATCAGTTTTGAACAGTAAAAACTATAGGAATATTTAAAAAAAAAAATTATAAATTGATCTAACTAGCAACAATTATTAAAGACACGTTGCATATAGATGCAACTAATGTTGATTTTCGAGATATATATTTCAAAATCGCAACACACAAAGAGTTATATGGGGGCATAGAAATTTTGATGATTTTAATAGGTTTTTTGCTCTTGATTTTGGCTTTACCTTCGATGAGCGCCACAATCAACAGTACCACGATCAGCATTTTATCATTGCGATTGATGAGAACCAGATAATAGCGATACAGATGTAGTTTTGAGATGATACACATTTGATATTATTATATATACTTTGTATTTCGTTTCGTTTTGATTTTCTTTTATTCTTTTCAAAAGTTGTTCATATATCAAGTCTGAGTGATGTCCCAACTCTCAGACATTGGGGCAGTTCCGGTTTCGAAAGCACAAGAACATTTTTCTCCACAACATTAGCACAATGTGCAGTCGAGTACATAAACAAAAAAAAATATAACACACAAACACATAGAGCACACCGTCGATATTTGTTTATATAATTAAAGGCAATATACGATACGATAGATAATTAGCGATTTGCATTCCAAGAACCGAATACACGGGCGATGCTCGAATTTGGAATGTCAGTCAATTAACTGTGTGCGCCACAAAGTGCAGCGCCAAATCAACTAGCCGATGGAAGCGTTGTTGATCAACTGAAAACGCATACGCCTCGCACACGTTCTCACACACAGAACAGAACATAACGGAACAGAGCAGAGCAGAACAGAACAGAACAGCATCCCGAAGTGTTTGACGAAGGTTCGTTCGGCTAACTGGCGACACATCGTTGTCGGCGTTCGTTGGATGCTGGATGCTGGGCTCGGGCCGAGCTGCACTGCCGAACGGACGAGCTGCGAAACGTCGTTGCCAATTGTCGAAGTGGATTTTCGAAACAAATAGAATCCACCATGTGCCGCATGGCATCCACATGCCAGACACGTGGTGGAACGCATCGCTTCTAGATGGCAGCGGCGAGGCGGCAGGTGGACACAGTTCTCGGCACATGCGCAGCATGCTGCGAGGGAGGAGTGTCCACGCGTGCTTCTGACAAATGGTACGACAATTGCTACAAGCTGTGGTGGCATTTGGCGGCTTGCGTTTGCGGCAAGCAGCAACGCGGTTGGGCGCCTCTGTCGGCCTGCCTGCTTGCGAGCAACAACAACAACAATATGCTTCGGCAAAATGCTTCGACTATTTTTTTTTGCCGGTCGGCTATCATAGAACTGATGGCCTAATCATCATGCCAAAGGTACGACTGTAGATGAAAGCCTACCACTTAGTGGTTGATTAACTGCCGCAAGTTGCTGTTGCTGTTGGTGTTGCTGTTGCTGATGCTGAGGCTGACGAAACCAACCCACCACAAGCGCCCTGGCAACAACCAGCATCTAGATACCACTCATCATAACAAGTGACGGTCCCTTATAGATTAAGCTGCAGATGCAACTGCAATTGTCCAGCCAAATGGTAAATGCGTCAATCACACTAACCGAATGCCGAAAACTTTTATTTGCCCATAACTTGGCCAAACAGAAAGTTTTTAATGCGAATTGCATTTTGCAATCAGCGCCGTGGAGAAGCATGCTAAAAGAGGAAAGGACGAAAGGACGAAAGAGAGAGGAGACACAGGACAGACATATTAATATAGAGACCCTTACATACTTACATACATAAATACAATTCATTGCGATAGCATCAGCAACATAATTTCATCATTTTCATCTCCTCAAATGTCCACAGCTCGAATCGATCAAACAAAAGCAACAAATATGACAAAAGCTGCAAAACTGAAAATTTAATTGAACTTCAACTTTTCGGCGGCGTTCAATCGCAGCCAGCATAGACAAGGCCAAGAGAAGACCCCGAAAAACGTGTCCGTGGCCCAATCGAAAATCTGAAAATTGTCTCCAAATGAAATTGAGCGCATAGCCCACAAAAGGAGCCGCATCAGAAAGCAGGAGCAGCATCAGCAGCAACAGCAGCAGTGGCAGCAACAGCAGCAGTGGCATCAACGTCTGCATCAGCAGCTGACAATTCAAAGTAAGGCTGTCAAACCTGTCGCAAAGTGGCTTAATTATCCAATAGACGATAGACGTAAAGTTGGCCAAAATGCTGTTGGTCGATGGGAGTAGGGGGAGGGTAGGGAGTGCAGGGAGAAATGTGTTGAGTTTGGGGGCGAAAATAGCGGGATTAAACTTGTCAACGCGAACAGAAGCGAGTGTCAGTCATATTAAATTACGAATATAGTCGCATAGTCTCGACAGCTCGGCCAAGTCGCTCTCTCTCTCGAAGATTCGGTGCGTTTAGTCTGAAAATGTTGGCAATAAATATAACTCAATTACAAGTTTTGTTAACTGCTCACCGCTCACTGCTCACACCCCTTCATCTGCGTTAGTTAGCAAACCCACACATGTAATTATGCAATTATGCAGCAAATTTTGTCTAAATGCAGTTGCAGCTGCTTGCTGTGGTTTTTTTTTTGTTTTTTTTTTTGTTTTTTTTCTTTGTTTGTTTTTTTTTGGTTTGTTTTTGTGTTCTTTTGTAAGGAAACTTTGACAGCTCCAAATGCCGCAATTATGCCGAAGCACAAAAGGGTTTCACGATGCTTGAATTGTCGCATTAGCTCAAGCAAGACTCGAGCTGACAACAGCGCGTATGCTTCTCCAATAAAAAGTTACTGTGACAAAAGCATAAAAAATATAAAAATAAAAAAAAACGTAGCAAACCTTGAGCATAAAAAAAAAACGAAAAACGAAAAAAAAAACAAAAAACAAACCCAACAACCAACTTGCAGAACAAAGAAATCAAAAACTTTTGTTTCTAAAACTCATGTTGAAATCCGCACACGTTTACACACACTCACACTCACACACACAAACACACCTACGCACCCACGCACACCCACACACAGGCTTGTGGGTGAATTTTGGATTTTGCAACAGCAGCAAGAACAACAGTAGACAGACACATGCTGCAGCTATAATAAGTATGCAGCGGCAGCAGCAGCGGCAGCGGCAGCGCAAGTTGTTGCTTTCTTGGTTCTTAGGTGTTAAAACAGGCGGAAGCTAGAGGCCATGTCCCACTCGAAGACGAGTAACTCAACCATCCAACCAACCAACCCAATCTAACCCAACCCAACCTAGGCACAAACAAAGTCGCTGTCGCTGTCGCAGCCACTGCAGGTGCTGCTGCTGCCTCAGTAGCAGGTGAGGATGGGGCATGGTTCTGTGTGTGTGGCATGGGTGTATTTACGTGCACGTGTGTGCCAGACTCGTGTACTCACTACGTGTGCCAAACTGTTGGCTACAATGTGACAACATCTGTGTGTGTCTCTATGTGTGTGTGTGTGTGTGTGTGTGTGTGTGTGTTTATGTGTGTGTGTGTGTCACACATTTCAATTTGCATGTGTTAGCAGCAAACTTTTGATAAGTGTTACTTGTATTACTCGTACACATACACAACCAACAGACAGACAGACAGACAGGGAGACAGGGAGATATCTACGCACACACTTGCTGCAGAAATTGAAACTTATTGTCAAAAACTCTCATAGGCACATCCAAACAGATATACAAACATACTTACATGCATACACTTATATATATGTATATTTATATATAATATATATGTATATATATCAATAACTGGGAGTGCACATTGCCACAATTACTTTTAGACACTACGTGCCACAGTCCATTTCAAAAAACAAAATAAAATGCTCCAAAACAATAATAATAATAAAAAATAAAATATTTTTTGAGATAAACTTTATACTGATAATAAATAAGAAATCTTATTTTCTTTAAAGCAAACAAAACATTATTTAACTTGTATAAATTTAATAATTACTGAGTTTGCTTAAGATGACTTGTCAAAAAGAAAGTTGTTAATATTATCACCAATTAATTTTATTTGTTTTGCATAATTTCGCAAAAAATATTTAGAAATAAATCGTAATTTTTTTTTTTTACTATGATACCGAAAGTATATTGTCCGTAGTTTGGTCACTCTATCTTTAAAATTGTAGGAGATAAGCGGACTTATCGATTTACACTCTCCGAAATATCGGCATTGTCGATTATGGGCGCAGGTGTGGGCGTGGCAACACAAATTTGTTATCGGTTCTTAAAGGCAACTACCGGTAATATACCTACCAAATTTGACGTTCCCAACTGAAAAATTGCGGAAGATATAGCCATTTAGAAGCTTTAGAGGCGGGGGGCTGTGGGCGTTGGAGGTGGGCGTGGCATCTGCTGATCTATGAAGGAAATCGCCAACAACCTACCAACCAAAATTGGTGACTGTATCCATAAAATTGTGGGAGATATGTGGCTTTATCGATTTGAGAATATCGATATTTAATCGATTTTCTACCTCCCTAGTGGACGTAGGACTCCAATCCTGACACTTTAACTTTTGAGGGTACTTTCAAGTATATGTTCCAAGTCTCAAGTCTCTATCTCTAAGGGTGTCGAAGAAACGCGCATTCATTCAGACGGACAGACGGACGGACAGCATGACGGACATTGCACAAACCCAATATACTCCTCTACCTTCGGTATCATAGTATAAAAAAAAAAACAAAAATATTGAAAAACAAATTTCTTGCTGCAAAACTTAAAAAAAAAATTGATTTAAAAAAATTGAATTTACTCTTGACCATGACGGGACTCGAACCCGCAATCTCCGGATCCGAAGTCCGACGCCCTATCCATTAGGCTACACGGCCCATGTGATGTCCGCAACCAAAAGGCTCATGTGAACTTTTGGCCAAATCATTGCAAATAAAAAATAATAAAAACAAAGTGCAAAACTAAAACAAAATTTGAATCTTACTATTTTCTTAATAAATGTGATTTGATACATTTTTAATTTAACTTCATTTAATTGTATTTACATATGTATTTTATTTCATTCAAAAATTAATTACACTCAAAACATAATTTAATTATTTGCAGCCAAACGAATACAAATAAATAATAATAAATAAAGAAATAAACTATTAATCAAAGGCAAGGATCAAAACTGTTTCGATTTTGCTTTAAAAATGTGGAAAGAGAAGGAAAATTGGGCAGAAATAATAAAGCCAAAAGACGTAAATAAAACTGCTACAATAAAAAAAAAAACAGATAAATATACAAAAAAAATTAAACAAAAATAATATTAATTTATTTAATTTAAATTTCTTGCCTAATTTGTATATCAGTGATATATTTTAATGTTTCCCCAAAATTCAAATAACTTTATTATATATAATAAATATTATATATTATATAATATATAATATAAAATATGATCGTCATTTAAATAACCAGCATTATGTATGTATGTATGTATAAATATAGCACACATATATATATATATATATACATGATTAAATGTCATGTCATTTATGACTTGCAACACACAAACTCAGTACCTGGGCATGAATTTAAAGCTCGGTTAAATAATCGAATTCTGCTTTGACACTGGCAATGTGGCAAGGCAATGTGGCAAGGGCAGGACTAAGCAGGGCAGAGCAAAGCGCTGCCGGGTGGGGCAGGGTGTCCTTAAGTGAGTGTGACAGGCGCATTGTCCGTTTGCAAAATTATGCACATATCCTGTAAATTTAAGAATGACATCAACACACACCGGCGCACATAAGTGTGTGTGTGTGTGTGTGTGTGTGTGTGTGTGTGTGTGTGTGTGTGTGTGTGTGTGTGTGTTCAGCTGACAAAAGGCAAAACAAATTGAGCGTTTGGCAGGCATATGCGCAACATATGCGGCATGGCTGGTGGCATAGTGGGCAAAGAGCTGGTTTGGTCGGTCGAAGAGGGTGGGCTTGGGTGGGGGGCCTTAGGTGTTGGGTGGGCCATCTACAACACCAGCGGCCACATTTACAGCTGCAACATAAAAATTGTTGCAGCTTTTGCCAGTGCGACGTGTTATCTCGGCTGTGCGTCATTTCACAGCAAAACGACACAACGACAACGTTGCTGTTGGCGGCAACGAAGGCACAACACAAAGCAAAATCTGACAATAAGTGTGAAAATGGTTGCGCCTCAGTCGGCGTCGCTGTCGTTACATGCAAAACTAAAAGAAAAATGTTTAAATATTTCCTGCTTTTTATTGTGGTTACTGTTATGCTCGACTCCAGAGTTGCTGCGAACTGTGCAAAATCAAAAGGCAACGGCAACGGCAACGGCATCAACAGCAGCAGCAGCAGCAGCCACACTGCCACAGCCGCAGCATCTGAAACTCAATGCGAAAAAAAAAACAAAAAAAAAAAAAAAAATATGGCAACACTTTCCGTGTGTTGCTTTGTCGCCGTCATCGCGCTGTTTACTTCTCTGCCATTGTTGTTGGTGCTGCTGCTGGGGTGCTGCTGCTGCTGCTGCTAGTGTTGCTAGTGTTGCTGGTGTTGCTGCTATTGCTGATGCACCCACGCGCAAAAATATGAAAACTTTCGACAGGAAACAGGAACTGATAAGGCTATTTTTGCCAGGCAGCCGCCTGTCGCTGCCGACGCTGCTGCTGCTGCGCTGCTGCTGTTGCTGCTGCTGCTGCTGTTGCTTTTGTTGTTGCTGCTCCCTCAGCTCGTGTCATTTGCGTTACTGTTGTTCCACTCGCTTTTGTTATTGTTGTTGCTGTTTGTTTGTTGCTGTTGTTGGGCGCTTTGAGCGTTTTGACGCCATCGCCAACGCCGTTCACCAAAACTTATTTTGCAAGATTTATTTTAGTCTCCGTTTTCCCACACCCACATCCATCTACCATCCATCCATCCATCCACCCACCACCACCATCGACCCTAACCCACAACAGCTCCAACCTGTTTCGCACTTGCACCTCTTCCATTTGGGGATCGTTAAGTTATTGCCACTCCCACCACCCACCCAATGTCATTCGGCCAACCCATAGCCTGATGAAGCATTAGAGATGGGCTCGTGCTCTAGTTATCCTACCTACACATACACATACATATATGTATGTATGTGTGTATATAACTTTGATACCTTTCCTATAGTTCGTCCGATTTTCAATTCTCAAAAATTAAGCAGGTAGCTAGTGTTTATTTACTGGCTATAAATTCATAAATCTATAATTTTTGTGCAGCTTTAATTTATAATTACTAATTAAAGTTTGAATTGATTTGGAAAAGTAACTTGCTTAAATTTAATATAAATATGATTTAAATTAAGCACAGGCTTAATATAGATAGTGAGAATTATAATGTCAGCAAAATGCTCGAATTAATAATTTGCTTTGACTTATGTTGTCAACTATATATACAATGTCAATTATAATTGTGGCATAAGCCAACAATATAATCATGTGTAGAAAGATACAAACATACATACTTACAAACATACATACAAATTCTATTTTTAAACAAATCAAAGAGCGAAAAAAAGACTGCCTACTTTTGGGGGCAGTCAAGAAAAAAAACAATTTAATGACGTCATTTGTAATTTTGTTGACGCTCCGAATTAAAAAATATGAAATATATTATTATAATTTTAAGTTTTTAAATCTTAAATCGTTAAGAGTTTAAATTTAAAATCACTTTATCGCAAAACAAACCTGATGAACGCATTTGCCCATTGGTAGTTAATTAACTAACTATTTATATTAATAAATATATTAACTATGCATAATATATAAGTCTTAACTATCGGTTATATTCAGCTGATATACTTGCATACCAAAAATAAATGTCAATCGTGTCTCGACACGCACTCATTTCAATTTAGCCTGGACAATGTATGCGCTGTGCAACAATTTCGTTGCCACGTTGTATCTTTAGGGTAACTTTTTTGTTGCCTGTTGTCACTCGTTCGTCGCAGTCGAGAGCAGCAGCAGCAGCAGCAGCAGCAACTGTTGCAAGCTGCACACATTTTTATGTTATCTGTGATACGAGCATGTGTCCCGTAACCGTGTCCCTTTCTGGGTTCTGGGTTCTGCTCTCTGTTCTGTTCGGTTTGGTTTGGTTTGAATCTCTGATTTTTGGTTACCATTGCGGCTTACATTTCGTCAATGTGCTGCCGCAATTTGCAACTTTTATGAGCAGTCTTTGCGTGTTGTTTTCTGGTTCCTTATTTATTTGTTTATTTTTTTTTTTTTGCTTAACGTGGAGTCAGGGGGAGGGGGAGGGGAGGGGAGGGGGAGGCTTGTTCACCTTGGCTTTGGAGCTGTCGTTAGACTAACAACAATGAAGCCCATCATTCAACTGGGGGTGAGAGTTGCCTACTTAGCCAGCTTAGGGGCGGCCTTAGAGGGCCGCTTTAAAGCCGCAACTGATTTAATTAAATAAGTCACCCGCCCAATGGCCGCCAGGTAAGCCATACAAAAGCCATTCCATTAGCGCGACCTGCGACCTGCGACCTGCGACCTGCGAGCCGCGATCCGCGACCAGCGCCATTCAAAGACAAAAGAAATCTGCTCCTGCTTATTTAGTAAACACTTTAGCACTGCCGTTGGGCCAATAAAGGCGACGTGGCATCGTCGCGCAACGAGTGCAACATAAAAATACGACCATGAATTAACGTTAAAACATTGCCAAAAAGGCAGACGAGGCTGGGGGGGGGGGGGGGGGGGGGGGGGGCAGCCCTTGTCAGCCTAGCCAGAGTCCTACGGCCCGGACTCCTGTTGCCGCAAACAAACACATAAAAATGTTGTGGACGCACCGCATGGCGTGGTCTGCTGGCAGACTGGCCTTGCCTGGCACTGGTTTGGTCTGGTCTGGTCTGGTCTGGTGTGGTCCGGTCTGGTCTGGTCTGGCGTGAAAAATCATTTAATTTAGTACACAAACACAGAGAGTGTTGCACGTTGTGTGTTTTGGGGGGTGGGAGGTATTCAGACGCAGGACTCGCGGCAACGAGCCTAACAATATGAAGTAAGTTTCATTTAATGGACTACACGCGAGCTCAGTGCCAAAGATGTTGGCAATGCAAAAGCTAAGCCCAGTTTTGTGGTTGCCTGCCACACATAAGCGCACAACCACAAATACAAATACACACACACACACACACACACACACAACCAGATATGTGAGCTGCTGAAAGCGAAAGTGTTGAAGTGGTTGCATTTGCAACTGACCCCACAATCAGTTGGCGATTTATATACTTATATACCCCAATAGCCTACACTGAACAAAACAAATGCAAACCTTACAAATATTTATAGTAGCTTAGCTAATTTTACAAATAAATTAATATATTTAAATTAATAGTAAACAAAACTTATTAAAAATTTAATAAAAATATAAAGTCTTAAAGTTGGTTGATTTATTATCAATTATAAGTTTTAAGCAATATTTATAAAAATATGTTCGTGGAAAATTAGAAATAATATTATTTACTATTATTGTTATTTATCATGATTATTTTCGACATTTGAAAGATCATTTCAGTTATGAATGTAATTTGTAAAAAAAAGGCCTTAAGTTTTTGTTTACTTATTTTAAATTGATCAATAATAGTTTTGACTAAAATCTTTCTCAAGAGTTAAACATAATTCAGTCATGTATACAATTTATTTAAAAAATAAATAAATAATAATAGATGCATCAAGCTTGACTCACTTAGTTGGTCACTTGGTTGCATTTTTTCTCACTGATTCGCTTCTGAGGATTTGCTGCTGGTGCTCGGTGACGGGAGTGCTGGGCTAATCCATTAGATAACTGTTGCTGCTGGCATGGCTCACATGGGTGAGGGTTGAGGATGGGATGGGTGGCTAGGGGAGGGTAGGTGTTTGCGGAGTGTGTTGCAAACAGCAATCACTTGCCTGCGCAAACAATAACAGTGCGACACTTAAGCAGCAGAGAATCTATATCTGACTGGCCAAACTATCTGACTGCCACACAGGGGCTGTTGTGTCGTTTGTGCAACTGCGTGTTGTGTTGCTGTATGAAATACTTGTATCAATATTTGTGCAACACATATCACAGCAGTTGAGTTGAGCTGAGCTGAGTTGAGTTCAGTTGAGCTGAGTCGAGTCGAGTCGAGTTGAGTTGAGTTTGCTTTGTCTGGACTGCCACGCACGCACGCCCAAATACCAAGCAAATCCCACATAACAAGGCCTAGAGAGCAAAGTTGGAGCTGGATGGGTGTCAAGGGAAGGGAAGGGAAGGGAAGGGAAGGGAAGAGACTCGCCCCGTGTGAAGGTGAAGGTGGTGATGTGTGGCAGCGACCATAACCGTTTTGCCGGCATGCTGTGCAAATATTTAAACATTTCCGACATATCGACGACACGTCGAAAGGATTTACAAATAAAAATGGGACGAGGAGCAACGAGCCAAAGACATTTATGTCAGCTAGTGGCTAACGGGCCTATAAAAACCAAACAACAACAACAACATGTCTATATGCTCTCTGTGTGTGTGAGGGTGGGTGGGTGGCTGTTGACCGATCGTCCTGCAACAACTGTAACAGTGGCAACAACGGCAACAAAACGTTGATAAAATATTTGCACAAATGACAAAATGACTCCTAGATGTGGCAACCAGGAGGAGGTGGAGCAGACGGAACGTGCGGGCAGCAATGCGTCGAATATCATGGATTCAATAAACACTTCAAACATAAACTTGACGATTTATTGCTGCGACTCTGCATGTGTGTGTGTGCGTGTGTCTGTGTGTGTGTGTGTGTGTGTGTGTGTGTGTGTGTGTGTGTGTCTGTGTCTGTGTGTGTGTGTGTGTGTCATATTTGTATGACAGTTTGCCTGTGTCTGGTGGGCAACGCGTCGTATACGCAATGAATTATTAATTCGTCGCCGGGTTGTGTGTGCGCTCTCTGCACGTTACGCCAAAGCATTTAACTGCTGACAAATGATAAATTTATTATTTACCAGCAGCACACACACACGCACAAACACACACACACACACACACATATATATATTGTAGTGTGTGTGAGTGAGTGAGACGTCGAGCATTGCATTTGCTAGATTAAAATATGTTTTAATATTTGCTTTCTTTACACTTGAGCGCCACAAAGCACGCACGGCTACACACACACGCACACACACACACGCAGACACACACACAAACACAAATACAGGAATAAGCAGCTTGGTCTTCGTCTGCTTATCCTTGTCGGCCAGCAGGCGATAATCACGCACCTTTTTGATTAATTGCCAACGCGTCGGAGCAGTTGACTTTAAGTGACGCGTCCTCCAACCAAATTCCAACTCCCCCCCCACCCCCCCCCCCCCTCCCTTCCCTGGGTGGCAAACAGCTGAACTACATAGTTGTACACAGATATGATGGCTTCGGCGAAGGTGAACACAAACGTGACGGCTAAGTGCAAGTTCAACAACGCAAGTTGCAAGTTTCCTTATCGCAAAGGGAAAGTAGCAAAAGTTTTAAGTTTTCCTTCGTACCTGGCTGCGTTCTACTCTTCACATATATATATATATATATATATATATATTTATATATATAGCCACGCACTTTCACACAAAGAGTGAGAGCTTGGCCGGCACACAGCAGAGACGTGTCCAAATCGCTAGTCGGGCGCTTATCACGCCAAAGGATGCGCGAATCCTTAATTACGCGGTCTACGACTTTAACTGCTGACGGTGATTGTGGCGTGTTTCGGGGGAGGGGGGGTTGAGTGGGGTGTGTGGGGGCGTGTCACTTATTTTGTTTGGTCTGCCACCAAATTTGCATAGTTTGCAGCTTGTCAGCATAGTTTTGCAGATAATATTGGTAACAAGTACACTGAACTTCAAGTCGTTTCTGTAAGCTTACACTAAAAAATAATAATTGTATATTTTTATATGTTTAATATGTGAATAAGTGAATTTTGCTATATTTTATTTTAAGGGGAGATCGAGCAGAGTTGAGATATTGATTTAATGGGCTTTTGAGATCAATTGTAGCATTTTTTTTCAGGCACTTCTAAATGGTTTCAATGTTTGATGTGCTGACACTGCCCCGAAGCTGTGTTCCTTAAGTCCGGATGATACTGTAAGAAATGAGTTTATTTTTTAACGTTGACCCGCTGTGTTGTGGAGTGTGATCGATGGGAGAATGTGGCGTGTGTCGAAATGTTCCTTGGGATCCGTTTTGATCCTAACCCATTCATTAACTACAGTTATGGAATACAACATGTTGCTTTTAATATTAAATTAGATTTAATTTCATATTCCTTAATAATTAGAATTATTTGTTCAGCTTACATAACGTAGATAAATCGATCAAACACCACACGTCGAAGATTAAAGAGTTGTTGGACGTTGAAACTAATGTGCAACTTTTAATGTAAAACCCAATCTTTAATTTTAAGCTTTCATATGTTGATTAATCTTTAAAATGTAAATACTCTTAAAATATAAGAGATAGAAAAACAAAACACATGAAATGTTAAAATTCAAAACGATTTCATTTGATTAAAGCTCTTTGAGTGCACAGATGGCAAGAAGACCTTGGGATTTACACAGCTTGCAACAAAGCCAAGGAGTCAGTCAAGGAGTCAGCCAAGGAGTCAGCTATTGCAATCATTGTGTGCTCATAATTGAATTTGAAAATCTTTGTTTAAGCAAATATATGTATGCGTTGAATAAAATAAAATGAAACCAGATGCCCCGTTCTCCGTGCCACCGTGCCACCTTGCCACGTTCCAGCCCAGCCAAAGGCTGTTTTGTAGCCGTTATCATAAAACGATTTTCTC
Organism: Drosophila kambysellisi; assembly: GCA_035042185.1. Classification (NCBI taxonomy): domain Eukaryota; kingdom Metazoa; phylum Arthropoda; class Insecta; order Diptera; family Drosophilidae; genus Drosophila; species Drosophila kambysellisi. Next base: position 1,456,978 of record JAWNLS010001080.1, read on the forward strand.
ATTTATAAGTAAGTAGAAACAAAGCGTCGCCGTAGCCTTTGCCAATGGCTCACCAGAACGTGCGGCAAGGGGGCATAAAAAAAGAGAGAAACTTAAATTATGGGAAATCAATTGGCAGGGCGCCGGTGCCGGTGCCGTGGCAAGTGGTAAGGAAAACATAACCAGACCTAGAGCTCCAGCTCCAGCTCCAGCTTCAGCTCTCCAGCTCTCCAGCTCCATAGCTGGAACCAGCTGCTGTGCACAGCCAGCAAGCGAAAGGACTTTTCGGAGTATCAACAAACATTTACTTTTGGCCCCTGGAATGGGTTGTGCCCGTGTCTGCCTTTTGCTGTGTTCTACTGTTTTTCTTTTCAGTTTTTTTTTTATTTTCTTTTTTCTTTTTTTTTTTTTTTGTGCCATAAAGCACATTTTATTGAGTTGTCGAACTTAAGCACCAAACAGCAAAAAAAAACCAAAAAAAAAATGTGGCAAGCAAGAAAATGGCAAGCTGGGGCCACGGGCAGCCCCAAAGTGTGGGGCAATGTGTTGCATAGACGGCTCAATAATGTGCCAAGCAGGGCGCAGACTTTGGACATGTGCAACACAGAACGGGGTCCAGGCAATTGGCAGCACCCAAACACACACACACACACACACACACTGCCGCATATAAGGACTGATAAGTATTTGTATCGTCCTGAATCGCGACAGCTCCCTCAATATTCAAGTATGTATGTGTGTGAGTGCGTGTGTGTGTGTGTGTGTGTGTGTGTGCGTTTACGTAATCGTTTACAGCTGCTCGAATGCGCAAATAATTTGAAACGAATGTGCTCAAATGTTCATACGCAGAAGCTACTGCCATTCAACCATTTACCCGTGCAACGCAATAAAGTAAGCGACCCACGCACAGTGGGGCAACTTCCTTCATTTCTAACTAAATAAATCAACGCATTTGAGAAATGTCAATAAATGAATTTCCTATTTAAAGTTAGTAATAGTTCCAATTGGTGAAGACAGATACAGTTTTTTCTTATTAATTTTTATTATTATTATTTTTGTTTTTTATTTATAAATATTAACAAAATTGTTTTTAGTATTTGTTGAAATTATATTAGATTTAATATTTTTAAATTTTTCTTGTGATTATTATTGCGGATAAGGTAAACTAAGACAAACTTTAAACTATTGCCAAGTATTGTAAGATGACCGCGAAACTTCTTTTGTCGAAGCAATGTAATGACTAAAATTATAATCACTAAATTCCAGCTGCGCTTAATTTAATTTTATGCACATAATTTTTAACAAATAATTTAGCTAAATTGAATAATTGTCTACAAGTCAAACACAATTTGAACCACTGTGCAAAAATTATGGCCTTGTGGGAGTCTGTTTTTGTGCTCCAGTTTTCGCACTCCTTGACTGCGTGTCTGTGTGTGTGTATGTTTGGGGTTTGTGTGTGTGTGGGTGTGTGTGTGTGTGGGTGTGTGTGTGTGTGGGTGTGTGGCTCATTAGTACGAGTACTATTACAAGCACATTGCTTCGTCATAAATGACTGACGCCATGACAGAACACAAACACAAACACAAACCCAAGACGACAGCTTGTTCTTTTGCCCGTCTAACATTACTGGAATTTCGGGCCCCCAACTTGCAGCGTTTCTGTGGGGGTTATTGTTTTGTCATATTTAAAAATGAATTTACGTTTTTGCCTGGGTTGCCTTTGATTCTGCCACTGCCACTGCCACAGCCGCAGCGACCGACAGAAGCTATCAATAATTTACTTTTCTTTAATGCCAAGCAGCCAATTATGGCAACAACAATTGACAGAAGGGGGCAACCTTGTGGAAACTGGGGACCCTTCCTACTCAGTGCTGCCACATGTGATATGCCTTAAGCTCGACTTCATCGTAAATATGACACTCAATTAATTACTGTAAAACAACTTTGGATCAACTTCGGAGTGGGCGACGCAATTAAACCGGAGCAGCAGCAACAAAACTTTAACTTTAACTTTGCGGCTCCACTTTGCGTTTTGGTTCTGGTTATGATCGGCATGTGGCATGTGATACCGTTGTGGGCAACCGACCGCTGCTGTACTTTTAATTGTGCCATTGGGTACGGTGGTCAACTTAAGGATAACGATTCAGCCAACTCGTAAAAGATAAGCAACAAAAAAACGGCACTACCCCACCCCGCCAGCCACCAACCACCATTTAAAATGCCCTCACAGAGGTTGTTTCCATCTCGTTGTAAAATGTGTAACGAATTAAATGGAACATTTAAATTCAATTTCATTACCTAAGAGTTAAGAGTTTAAACTGAATGATGATTAGCAATCAGCGCCGGGCCTAAACCGTAACAGTTAGAACCCTTAAACACAGCTGCCAAAAATTCGCTGTTTGCCACTTTTTTTTAATTTAAAAGCATATTAAAAATCAATCTTGAATCGATGATCAAACTAAATGGATTTAACATAAATTTGTACAAATTGAAATCGCTTCATCAAAAATTTATAAATAAATTTCAGATAGGTAGAGTGTATCAGATTCGAAAAGTCCCCACTCTTTACTGGTTAACAACAACAAATTGATTACAGTGTATAACTCTCAAATCATACAATTAACTGCTTGAGCACCATTAAAATAAATATTATGTAACTCTAGAGAAGAGTATTCAATCTTCGGCAGCCCTAAATTGTTCTTTGTTTTATTATGGATTACCAGATTACCAGACTTACAAGTTAACAAGACCATTTTGTCAAGCAGCGGGGGGCAGCGGGGCAGTGAGGCAGCGGGGCTGTGGGGCAGTGGGGCAGTGGGGCAAGACAAAGCATTGCGTGTAATGAGCTGCGAAACGCATTCAAAATAAAAAAAAATAAACAAAATTCAAACGATGAACGGGAGCCGGACGGGATCCAAATCAATTGCAACTGATTTTAGTATGCATCAAACGTTTTACAACTATTTTTCTTAACGCATTTTATTGGCGCTAAGGGAAACGGCGACCGGATCGGAGCCCCCACGCCTAGGGGATGACCACGAATGGCCTGGAATGGGGTAGGGAAGGGAAGGGTGTTTTGGGGTATGGGGCTGCGTGTGGCACGTACTCATTTAAACCGACGCGCCTGACGAGCTAATGGTGTCCGCTTGTTGTTATTGTTGTTATTGTTGCTCTTCATGGCAACCATTGTCATATTAAAACCGCAGTGACGAAAGAAAACCGAGAAGCGGCATGAACCGAGGCAGGGATGGGGGATGGGAGATGGAGGAGGGGCAGGGAGCCAAAGCCGTGCATAGCATTTTCTATTAACAGCAATAAAATGTAAGCTTCACTGGACGAGTGGCCTGAGCTGGGATGGTATGGTTTGGTGTTAGTGCCTCAGCCACTCTTGGGGGCATGGGGACAGTGACAAGCTGAGGCTCCATGCTGCTGCTGCTGCTGCTGCTGCTGCTGCTGCGTTGGCGGCAGAGTGGCGAGTTTATATTTTCCCTTTTTATTGTTATTGGGCAGCCAAATTGACACGATGCGTCCCGACGCTGGCTGAGTAAATGAAGAAAGGCACTGCCAACGGACGGACAGACAGACAGACCGACCGACAGACAGACACAAAATAAACGGACACGCTCTTGGAATTCTCAATATGCGTCTGTAAGTATTTTAGTATACATATGTACATATATACCTCTTGTACATAAATATACACTATTATTTGAGCCAAGTCTCGATGGAAAACAAAAACAAAACTTCAGCATTAAGTGTTGTCTAATAAGTGTGTTCTTCAATAAGTAGAATATATATTAACTATTTGTCCCGTTCTATCGATAATGTTAAAAACTTAACTTGCCGGGTATGAGTTTGTATAATCTATAAAAACAAAAATCTAGTTTGATAAGTTGCTTAAGCAATGGCCAATCCTATATAGATTTAAATGGAAGAAAACATAATGACCAAGTTGTAAATCAAATTTCTAAGTAAATAAATAATTTAATAATTATTTCTATTTAATTTTTTTTTTAGCCATTTGTTTGTTTATATAATACATATATTGTACAAGCGTAAAGCAAGACAATAAGACTGGTCTAGTCGAGAGAGCTCGACAAGAAGATACATTAATACCAATGTTGTTTTTTTTACTCCTATGTTTATTAACGATTTTGATGAAGCGTTTTCAGATTGTCAAATATGGAAGATATATAATTAAGACAGTGCTCCTCGTTGTTATCAGTAATCGATTTTTATCGATATTGGAACATCAATAGAAGTCATCAATCAAATGAAATTAACTTGTGTCTCTAGCTTTTATAGTCTCTGATAGGAATATATATGTATATAATTTATAGAGCTAGAGATTATAAAAAAAATAAAAAATAATTTAGAGCAAGCATTTCAAACGAAAATAAACAGTTAGAAATTTATCAAAACTTGTTAGGCATAGTTAGCTTTATTTCACTCGTTATCTCTCTCGCTCTCTCTCTCCCTCCCTCTTTAATAATTTTGATGAGTTGTGAGTTCTGAGTCTGAGCTAATATAAGCTTTGCTCAAGATATTATAAGTAATAAATATATACATGGCCAAAAAAGAAAATATATATTTTGGGAAATATTTATGCTTACGGACGTGTTTGTAATGCACAAAAGCAGTTGGCTTTCAAATTAGGTTAAATGCAAACAATGACAAACTGAAAATTTGCACATTTTCCCATTGATAAAGAGGGTTACTGAACGAAATGGAACGGGAATGGGAATGGGAACGGGAACTGGAACGGGAACGTGTACGGGGTACTGTGTTTGGAGACGGGGCAGTGGAAAGGGGGCAACAACAATACTGCAATTAAATAAATGTTTTTGGCCGGCTGTCGCAAAAATGCCAAAGGACTTGAAACCGTTTTATGACGCTCGCATTACAGAGTAACAGACTAAGAGGACTAAGGACTGTGGGACTGTAGGACTGCGGGACTGAAGGACAATCGGGCAAATAGTCAACAGGCAGCGGTACTCAACTAAATGCAGTTGGTGCCAGGCAGTCCGCCAAATAGCACAACACAAAAACAGGCAAAAGAAATAATTTAGCTTAATTCAATGCAACGGGTCGACAAAGGGGCGGTCGGAGTAAGTGAAAGGAGTGGCGCTGAGTGGCGACGCGTAGACGCTTCCTCTGGCGCAATTAGTGCAACATTGTTGAGCATTCTATGCCGTTCCCTGTTTTTTTTTTTTTTGTTTCATCTGGATTTCGCTTGTTGCGAATGTGCGCCTTTAAGTACACCTTATGGGCAAGAAACAAAGCAAAGGGCAAGTTTAAGCACAAAGTCAAAGTGGATTTTGGGACACAGTTATATATGTATGTTATATGTATGTATGTACGTACGTACCTTCCTACCACCCTAGCAACTTTTATTTTTTTTTTTGTGACTGACTTCTGGTATGCGCATCAAGTGGCAAGCGGCAAGTGGCAAGCGGCAAAAGCCGCAACACAACAAAAAATCCGCTTTAGAGTAAAGTGCGGTGCGCCATTCCATGAATGAGGATAAAACTGGGAATGTGGATACGGTTGATGACGATGCGAACGATGATGGAGTTAAGTGTTGACGGCTCCGTGCTTCACTTTTAATTTCTATGCGAGATAGCATCACTTCTTTCCCAGTGACAGTGCCAGTGTGTTAGTTGATGAGGGCATTGTAAGTACACATTCCAGGGGCAATGGAGCAAACGCTAGCACCACACCACATCAGACCGAACAACACCACTTCACAGCAACTCACACCACGCACCACTAACCTTAAATATACCGTTTTAAAAATCAAAACTAATCTACTCTGCATTTTCATTGTTCAACAATGTAAAATAAATCTTTTCTATACTCGTCTAATGATGCTGATAAAAAAACATATAAATATACACTTTATGGGATCGGAGACGTCTACTGTTCTGGTAACAAAATTTAAATACTTTCTATTAAATATTATTATTAGTTGACATTATTTATTACTTAAGAAGAAAAATATTTACAAGAAAAATCCAAATTATGTCTGTTAGCTTTAAGCTTTTCATTTGCATAGAAACTTACATTTAATAACCACCTTGGAAATTCTTAATTGCATATTTCAAATATACAAAATAAATTTCAATGAAAATATGAAATTCAATGAAATTCTATCGACCTTTAAAGCTTCGCAAAGTCAAGTTTTTTTTTTCCATAAGCAAAGTTCTTATCGACTGCAGGGCTTGAAACCAATCAGGCGCAACACAAGAAATCGAACAAAAAAGGGTCAAAAGTAACGAAGACAAAATTGCAAAAACAAAAAAACAAGTAAGATGCTGTAGTCGAGTTAACTCGACTACGATATACCCTTAACCCAGTTGTTAAATATATTTTAGTTTTATTGGCAAATTTCCCTTTCAAATGATTTGCACTCAAATGTTCAGTTCTGCAAGTGGATTTCTTACAGAGTATTTTAGCTCACAAGCAGATACATACATAAATACACACTTACATACGTACACGAAATAGTACTTATCGGGGTTCTGCAGAATACACACAAATATATTGACGCTAGCGTCGATTATCATGCCATCTCTTTCTCACACATGCGCTTGCCTATTTATATGTATACAGAAAATGCTTGTGGCTGCTGACAGCAAGAAGATCAATTTGAGAATATATTTTCGACTACAACTTTGTTGTTTCTTGTCCGATATTAATTGATAATTAATATGTATATGCATATTATGTATAAATTAGAAGCTTCTGCCTTTTAAATTGTGTAATTTATTGCTATCGGAAATCGAAATGTATCGATAATTCAGAAACTGAGGCAGTTATCGATAAAATAAAGCAACCTTGATCTGCGCCTGGTACACGAGAACTTATATTCCAAATTTGAAATCTTTAGCTTTATAGTCTCTGAGATCCGCGTGTTCATACAGACGGACGGACGGACAGACGGTCGGACGGACGAACAGACTGATAGGCCTATATCGACTCGGCTGTTGATCCTGATCAAGAATATATATACTTTATGGGGTCGGAGATGCTTCCTTCTGCCTGTTACATTCATTTGCAAAAAACCATTACACCCTTTTTACCCATTTTTAATGGGTTAAGGGTATAAAAAAACCTACTTCAGCAAAAGCAAAACAAAAGAGAAACACAAATTTCCACACACACTTTTACAGACCGGGGGGCAACAAAGTGGGGCAGTTTACGGCCACCTGCCCCGCACAGGAGCCCAGTAAAACAGATTAGTTTAAGTAAACCTATAAAAATGAATTGAATTGCAACATTTCGTGTGGCTTCAAAAACTGTGCAACAAAATAAAATATCAGCTGCATTTACTTGAACTTGTTTATTTAATGCTGTTTTTTTTTTTTTGTAATCTATTTAAATAAAACACTTTGTTTTTCTGACTAACTGCAATATTTGCAATTGCTTTCATTTGGCAAAAAGACGCATATTTTTTTTTAGAATTTTTGCAAGTTTAAAAATGAAGCCAAAGCTTGTGTGCAAAATACACCACTGCAAAAGATATAGATATATATACTTTTTTTCAGTAAAACGGTTAAGGAGGCGGAATATTTTGAAAAGTAAAAAAAAATATATATGTATGTATATAAACTATCGATAGTTAATCTTTGCATCACAATCAGTTGAGTTTCAAAATGTTGGACTATTTGCCACAGCTACGTGAAGCATTTGGGGGCAGCAACATTTATCACACATTGGTTTTGCAAAGTGAAAGTAAGCATTAACTCACTATCAACTGTCGACCCTAAAATTTCATTCCCTTTCTTATTGTTTTGGCCTCGTCTAGGACCGCGTTCTGTCTGTCTGTCTGTCTATCGCTGTCCCTCTCGGCCATTATATATACAAAACCACATAAAACAAAGTTGGCCAACAAGCATTTTTAATTGATTTCCACGCCAATGGCCGGTCACCAGGAACTCCAGCCGTCCGCTTCCCCGCACGTGAACTTGGCCCTTAGCCTGGCTAAGGCCGACACTCATAGTTAACTGGACCATTGATGTGTGATGTGTGTGTCTGAAAAGTTTACAATAATTTTTGCACATTCAATAGCCGCAACTAAACGCCAAATGCCAACGCTGTGCGGTCGCAGCAGGAGGAAGGGAAGGGTGTAGGACTCAGGACGCAGAACCCAGGACATAGGGGGGACATAGGGGGACGCTGGACGAAGAGTGTCCGACACAACTGTGACCGACAACCGACAACGACGACCAATGAGGACGATGAAAAGCAAAAGAAAAGTTTTGCTGGGACAGAGCATTTCTATGTTGGCATATTTTGGAAAAGCAGTTTTCCAAAATACTCATACACACACACACACACACATGCGGACGCAACACATACAAAAGTTCAGAGTTCAACGCATGATTGTGAAAATGGAATTGCCAAAGTTGCGGACGAGGGCGTAAAAAGTTGCACATATTTTTTGTTGTTTAGTTTTTTTTTTTATTTTATTTTATTTTATTTTATTTTTTTTGGTTTTTTTATTTGTCATTTGGCAAAATTGTCTTCAGTCGAATGTGCTTGTCTATTTTTGCATAATTTCCTCTGCTGCTCTTTGGGTTTTCTCAACATTTGCTGTATTTGCTATTATTTTGTGCCACAAAATGAAAAAACTTTGCGAATCCCGTTTACAAGTGAATAAACAAACTAAAAATACAAATTTTTTTAAATTTTTATATACTTTACAATTTATACTGCTGAATTGAAGATAGATTTTTTTTTTGCTAAAAAAATATTTTTTTTGTTTAAGAAAGGGTATCTGCTCGTCTCGCAATCTTGTTGGGTGCTAACTTTTGTTATTTTTATCACTAGTTTTACTTTATTTTTTATCATTTTCAATGACAGCGGCAAGCGCTCTACCAGCCCCATTGTATGTGGCCAAAATCGTCATTTTCAATACATGCATATATATATATGTATATATACATACATTTGTTTGTGTGTGTGTGTGTGTGTGTGTGTGTGGGTGGGTGGGTGTGTGCGTGTTGAGGGGCACAGCTGCTTGCAAATAATTTTAATTTCATATCTCTGTGAAAGTTCCTAATTGAAATTGCCTTGAACGCTGCCAACTGCTTGCTGCTAGCTGCTTGCTGGCCAGCTTGACCAAGTATTTAATTTCAATTACAAAATGCCAATTTGGCAATTACTGGAACACTAGACACTAAGCACCGACCCGACACTGAGACCTCAGAATGCAATCAGTAGGAACTGTTTTCGATTGAATTAGGTTCAGTTCATACATATATATATACATATACATATATACGTATTTGCATTAGGGTGAATCCATTTGTAGACATTTTATATGAAAAGTGTTTAATAAGTTCTGAGTTATTTAAAAAAAAAAAACAACAGTTTTTTAATTAAAATTGTAATTACATAAATTGAATTGTGCAGTTTGTAAATAAAATTAGGGTTTTTTTCTATTAGTTTAAAATTTAAAAATAAGGACCAGACATAACTTTAGCCGACCTTTTATGATTTATGAAATTTAATTTAGATGACTACAAATGATAGATATAAATTCATCTTGTTTTGCGTCATAGAAAGTATTAAAATTGAGTTGCGATCTATTAAATCGAAAATATATAGCCAAAATAGATCAAATCTTCTCTAAAATTTGAAAATTTAGACTGCCGCTGACATTATTCAACAGATTAATTTCGGTGAATTTACAAGAAATCAGGAAAGCCTATATATACCGCTATTTAAGAGCTAGGCATATGTAATTTCAAATGCAGTTTAATGATAATTCCCTGGCGATCCAACCTCAACTGTTCCCTGTTAGTAACACACTGTTATCAGAGTATTTCACAGTCGGTTACCCTCGATGAAAGCAAACTTGGATTTAGAAGAAAACCATATACATACATATATGTATATATATACATACATGTACATATGTAACACCAAGTAGTACTCGTTACTCGAATACTTTCGCAAAAATTTCAATGACCATTCAAAATATTACCTCACTGAAGTCTGCACAACTCAAATCAAAGTAGCTGAAAGCAACCCAAAGTAACTCAAAGCAACCAAAAGGGTGGTCAACCAATCAACATTAAACAAAAGCGTGAAACGGTGGGCGTGGCACAACTCGAGGCAGGGTTGAGCAACTGTATAAAAATTAAGCTCAATTACCAGAAATTTACAACATCAATAAAATAACTGAAGAGTGCTCAACACAAAAATCACCACACACACACATACACACACACACACACACACACACACACACACACAGATACAAAGGCAGACTGAGATGTGATAGAAGAGGTTGTGGGGGGCTGGGTGGGTTCTTGCACGTGTATGACGTCGTTGGCTGCTGCCTGGATGGCATCGCAGGAGGAGAGGAGAGGGATGGGGTGGTAGGTGGTAGGTGGTGCTACTCTATACACATACATAGGTGGGGCAAAGGCAAACCAGTGTACGTACAAACTCATCACCGGATGCTGACATATTGAAACACGTACCGACAACATGCTACACCAAAATTATAGTCACTTCCTTGATTTTGATTTTGAGTACTGCCAAAGCGCCACATTGGAGCGAGTGCGGGATGTGGATGTGGATGTGGATGCTGCTGTGGATGGGAATGTGAATGGAAATGGGAATGGGAATGGGATGGGCGAGTGTCTGGGCCCGGGTCCTGGGCCTGGCACATAAGCAGCCTGTAAGTGTTGCAAAATATGTTGACTCAACTCATAACATAAAGGCAGAATAGGCGTCGGCGAATGTCGACGAGGTAGCGACGGTTGCGTGGGCGAACACTCAAAAAAACACAACAACAAAAACAAAAACAAAAAGAAAAGTCCAACAACAACAAGGCACAACAAGCACAACAACAACAGCAACAACAACAAACACAACGAAGACAAGTGTAGCGCAGCAGCAGAGGATTTACTAATGAGTGCTCCATGAATGAATTTCAGCCACAGAATACTAATTCGATGGAAAATTCATTTTTCCACACGATTGGCAATTAAAAGAGATTTTCTACCACACACACACACACACACACACACACACTCATGCATATGAGGAGGACGCGCATAGCTTTTGTGTAGTCATTGACTGAATTGACAGGACAGGCAAATGGACGAACGAAGCTGGAGGAGGAGCGGCGTCGGATGTTAGTGGTTGGAGCAACGGGAGGTTAGACAGATAGATAATTTGAACGAGTGGCACTGGGTGCCACTGCACAGTGGAGCAATTGCATGTATTCGTTGGCACTAATTCAAAGTTTTAATTTAAATAAATTAATTATTTAGGCAACATTTTTATTTGTTAAGAAAATAATAAATATAACAATTAAGATGAAGTCTGCCAACCATTCAGTTTGTGTATTTTGTGAACTTTATTTAGCGTTCAAGTTTCTCATTTGGCTGTTTTAGGATTTAAGGATCTCTTTCGAGCTTAAGACATGTTTCCCTTTGGTTGGGGTTGTCACTAAACCGGCAGATTCCGCTACTGATTTTACCTAGTTTCGTCATTCAAAGTGAATAATTTGTTTTTATTAGTCGATTATTAGAAGGCCCCAAACGTTGGCACTGCTCGAAGCCACAACGTTTTAGCTTGGAGTCCACAAGGCCGCAATGCCACATGCCACATGCCACAAATAGTATTTGTTGTGCCCATTGTATTCCATGATGGCGTTGACGTGTAGTGGGCAGCTACTGTCGTCAATCGACAATCGACAGTCGACAGTCGAGCGTTAAATGTCTCCTTGTTCTGTGCAGTGGGGTATGTGTGAATGGAAGTGCGACTCACCACTTACCATTCACCACTCACACCGGATGCAGAGTTAAAGCCAACTTGTCAACTTTGATGTGACGGCAGTCAAGCTGGCCACCGGCAAGCAGTGATGCATTTGACAAACAGCATGGGACACAGTCACAGGCAAGAGGGTTGCTCCTTTACCAACCCCCCTTACCCCGCTCGTCCTCCTTCAAAGTACTTGTGAAAGTTGAATGGAGTCGGGGAGTAGCGGCGGTAAATTGTGGCGCATCGAAGGCTAATTTCTTAAATTGGTTGTCGCAACGAGAACGAGAACGAGAACCAGCCAAAGTGCCTGCAACTATTGCAACTAGTCGTACTGTGTCGTGTCGTGTCGTGTTGTGCTGTGATGGGGTCGGTGGGGTGGGGAGAGGAGAGTAGTGATGGCAAGTTTATGCCAATCAGCACGACCAAAAAGTTTGCAATCTAATAAGGCCAATGACAACAACTAAAAAGTGCACGACAAACGCATAAAAACAATAAATTGCACAAACGCACAACTCGATGGCATCTTTTCCGGAGTTGGAAAAAATGAGGGGAACGGAAAACGGCTCGAAGGATTGCATTGAACGTCAGCCGCTTCGCTTTCAATTTGAGTTAGCCGCCATGCTTGGTTACAGTCCGCTCCATAAAGCGACAGACAAACAGATATACAGACAGACAGATAGACAGACGGACAGACAGCCAGACAGACAGCCAGCCAGACAGACAGCCAGCCAGACAGACACAAATACATAGACAGAGAAGTGTAATGAAGTTTTCTCTTCCCGTTCCCGTTTCCGTTGCCGCAGAAGTTATTGTTCGTCAGCAAGGAAGTACAATTTGGCAGCTGCAACTTAGGCAACTTAATCGAACATGGCCAAGACACACAGGCCCAAACAAAAGATTTGAATAAGTGGCGCACAGCGCTCTTTGTTTCTAGTTTCTGGCCACAAATGTACAACTCCAACCATCTTTCGCAACAAGACAAGATCTATGAACGATTCGACTAAATCTTAAAACATAAAACATACCAAAAAAAAAAAAGAGACAAGCTCTTAACTCAAAATGGGCTATAACGAGGGGACTGACAGATCGATAACACGTCTATAGACTTAAAAATTTGAATCGATATCTTATATTAAATATGATTTAAAGCAGATGAGCTCATCGATTATTCAATTGTAATTCAATGAAATGAACTTGATTAAAAATGCACAAATATTTTAGAACTACGACCAATAAACACATCTTGAAAAAGCTTAGCTTTCTTTATTTTGTGAATTAATACATAAGTTGTCTTAATAGAGGGGAAAAAAAACAAAGTCACTTAAAGTAAGCAGAGTTGTGTAGTCAAAAGTTAGACGCTGTCTTAGCACACTTTACAAATTGCAAGAGGAAATAACTTAACTCAATTACGCTTAATTATTTCCTAGTTGGTAAGGAATTTTCCTCGCTGGCAGACAATAAAAGTTTCGTTTAGTTTTTGTGTTACATACTTTGAAAGGAGCCGCCAGAGGTTGCTGCCGGACCCACGCCACAGTTTCTAAAGCTGAAGCCGGTGCCACATATGTGAGTATGTGAGTGCCACATATGTTGGGCTGCGATGTGGGGTGGGGGGGTGGGATGTGGGGCCAAAAAGGAACACAAAGTGTGGCCGGAGCATGAGGTGCCCCAATGCTGATTATTATTATTCACTTGGGCATTTTTACGAGCTGCCTTGGACAAAAGTTCGACTCGCTCTTTCCTGCCAACTATTCAACTGTCTCACGAGACAACGACGACGACGACGACGACGACGGCGACGACGATGACTACGTCATGAAATCACCCTGAACAACTCCCCCTCGCCTTCGTATATAGTCTATATATTTTTTTTATATGCACAACTCTAAAAATTCACCATGGCGTTGTGCTTTTTTACGAGCCCGGACGGCTTGATGGTCTACCGGTCTCAGCCAACATCGAGCGAGCGAGCAGTCGGCCAAAATGGGGTCTGCCTGCTATTCTGGGCCAACTTTAGAGCCTTGAGAATTACAAATCAGACTGCCTGCTAACAATAAAAAGTACTAATAAGTATGTGTGTGTTTTATTGTAGTCAACTTTATGGAGGACCTAACCTGAACGAGTTTGTTTATCTACCCCAGCCCCGCCGCTCTTTGCAAACCCTTAAATCTGTGTTACCTTTTGTAGTTCGCCCTATTAATTCGGTTGTCGCACACTTGGTCAAATGTTATGTTGGAGGTTATTTGTTTTGCAACATCTGTTCTGTTTCCATATGAAAGATCAGAAGACAAATTAAAACAAGCCGCAATTGCTATATACATATATATTTATGTATATATTTGATAATTTTCTCTGTTGGTTGGTTTTTATAATTTGCGGTTTTTTGTTTGCTTCTTATTTGAGGAGGGGTTCTTCTTGTCTTGCATTTTTATATCTGCAATAACATTGTGAATATGTAAGCAAGATTAGAACATTATTGCTTGTTTTGTCTTGGATTTTAATGAACCCACTTGAGAGATGGGAGATGGTATGAGATCTATATGAGATCAGTATAAAACTTGGATGTTTATTATCCGATCTTAGATGGGGGGGAAATATTGATAAAAATATAATTCATTTCACATGTGGGAATAAATAAATACAAACAAAAATTCAAAATTTCTCCAGCTCTTATAGTCCCGGAATGGATAGATTGACTGATCGACTAGATCTACCCAAGTTTAAGGCTGATTAAGAATATAAAAAGTCTATTGGGTCGCATAAGCCTCCTTCTGCCTGTTGCATACTTTTGCACAACTTATTCATTTAATATATTATTAAATATATATTGTTGAATATATTAAATAGATTCAAACACAGCTTCAAATCATACATATTGTGAAATAAATATATATATTTTTTATTTTTATTTTTTTATATATTTTTTATTTTAAAAATGTTAACAGCAAAAAATTGATTAATTGATTTCTCTCCATTTTGTGATTAAGAACATTTAATTTAATGCAAAAATAAAATTTTGATTTCGATTTAATAGATTTAAAATGGAAAATGCTGCATATGGAAAATGTTTTTTTGTTTTGATAACGCCTTTGAATCCTTTGCCAAGGAGTGAGTTTGCATTCGCATAATGACAGAGATATGAGGAAGACAGGGAGACACACACATAGACGACCACACACACACACAGACACATGCTAGACTCACACACCGTACTAAACGTGCATCAGTGATGATAATAATATTTATGAGTCTCCTCAAGGACACTTTCGAGGACCCCACTTATGCGCCGGAGTTGGGCAGTGCTCGAATTACCCTTGTGGCTACTTGATGCCAAATTTTTCACAACTTGGCCACAATTTGCGCCTTAATTTGCCACAGCAACCAACAACGACAACAACAGCAATAACAAGCGAAACAACTAGAAGTGCTTAAGTCAAGTGTGCCCGACTCGGAGATACCCTAGCCTACATACGCAGTTTTTTACAACATGTGTGATTCTTCTTTATAAGAATAAATCTTCTTTGTTAATTATAGCATTAAACAGCGTTAAGATTTGTTGGAGACACCACAAGATTAGGGTCTGTTTAAGCTAGATGAAATACAAAGTGTGGTCGGCAATCGATTATTTTCGATTATTATCGATTTTAGGATAATGGGAGCAGTTATCGATATAAATAATTTTAAGAGAGGTGTTTAATGCAGTGTGTTACATATAAGCGCAGAACTTTAGAATATCCTTTTGACCAATTTTTAATGGGTACAGGGTATAAAAGTGAAACTTTGTACAATAACAAAAGGCAGCCGCAGCCAAAGGCAAAGTGCCCGGCTATAGGCAACAATAACAATAATAACAACAACAACAACACATCAGCACAACACACACACACACACACACCGAAAATATGCCCCAAGGACTCTCTGTGAGTTGTTGCCACTGCCACATTGTTGCCGTTGTTGTTGCACTAAGTTGTTGTTATTGTTATTGTTGGCGCGCTGGCATTACAAATATTGCTGCTCATCATTTTTATTTGTTTGCTTTCACTTGACTGTCAAAGGTGGCCTCCCGGGTGTCCACTCGTATCCCAACCAACCGCCTACCGCCCCCACTCCCCCTCTCAACCCACCACGAACACCTCCCCTTACATCACATCACTGATCCTTGCCCAATGTTGTGTAACTTTGTTGATTTAACTCGCCTTCACTGACTTTGGTTTTGGCTTTGGTTTTCTTTTACTTTTACTTTTACTTTTCCATTTTATTTTTTTTTTCGTTCGTCCATCCGTCCGTCCGTCCGTCCGTCCCATTGCTGACAGCTCTTTGCGACCGCACTGAAAAGTTTGTTTACCTACGAAATTGAAGTGTGAAATAAGCAAAGTTGAATTATTCCTGGCGGACATGATAAACTGCGGCACTGCGGCACAGCGGCCTTGTGCCTTGTGCGGTGTCCGTGGGCGGGTAGCAAATACACATACATATACACATACACACAGCTGTGTTTGTGTGTGTGTGTGCACACTCATATAGTCAGCATTCGAAGGATTTGTGTCAATTTTGGAGTTTTGACTTTTTTCTCTGTCGCCCCCTGTGGGCGAGCAAAGCGCGTAAATGAAATTTGAGGCAGTTTGTGAGCTTTCACAAAAAGTGTTATTACTTTGAAATATTTTTTACAACTTGAATAGATCGGCCCAAACGGAAAAAAAAAAACAGAAAGTAAGTCTTAAGTAAACTTAACCAACATTTATTGTATGTATTTTACAGGGTGTCAATCCAAAATCCGGAGTCGAAATAAGAACTTAAATTAAACATTGTTTGTAACGCCCAAACCAAAATTCATTTCGATTTGACCATGGATATATAATAAACCATATTTTTAAAAAAAATTAGACATTTTCGGCAAAATTGTTTATTAAATGTTTGGCTTAAGATTTCTATGAATTTTGTGAAGGATAAACTGAGTATGAAAATCCATCACACTTAAGCTTAACATAGGATAAATATTCGGTAAGTCAAATCCACTACTGATTATTGGCCATTACGTATTCAGTTTTATGGCCAAAAAAATTTCCAATTTCTCTTGTATCTTTAAATAATTAATGCTTATTTAGGTTTTTAGAAGTTCTTCATTAAAACATTTTTCGTTCAATTTTTTTTTTTTTTTGCTTGCGTATTCGATTAATTATTGTACGTTGGGGGCAAGAAAAACGCTGCTGTGGCAACCGGCAGCATGCGCTAAAAACTTTTCTTGAAGTGGCTAATTTGATTTTGGGGCATTAATGGCAAAAAGTCGATTTTAATTAACTGAGATCGCCGCCTAATCGAAAGCACAGCACAGCTAATAAAATTAACAACAACAACCCATATACATATGTCTAAGTATGTGTGTGTGTGTGTGTGTGTGTGGGTGTGCATTGCCTATTGGCCTGTCATCACCCATAATTAATGTGGGCGACATGTTCTAAGTGGCAGTCACGATTTAGCTAATTCTTTTATCGATATATGTCGATAGGACGTGCCAACAGGCAGTGGACAGAATGTTCGAGCCGCCCGCCAACAGCTGTGCGTGGCCAGCACATACGGGGCGTGCCACGCCCCCAACAACAAATGCAATTACGCATACACACACACACGCACACCCGCACACACACACACACACACATAGGCTCAGACATAGACACAGTTCACTTGAGTTCAGTTCGGTTTTGGTTCAATTTGGCTCAGTTTGGATCTCATCCTGTGTCCTGCGGCAGCTCATTCGATGTTGTCCTTTGTCGAACGTTGGAACGTTGGGGGGACGGGGGGACGGGGGAACCTTAACATGATGTTGCGTTTCTTTTTTATGGCTCTTTAGCTTTTGTTGTTGCTGTTGGGGCTAGCAAAATAATTATTGTTGCCTAATTTGCAGTAAAAAGAAATACTTTTGAAACGGTTTTATTAGTTCGCAGGCAAATCCAATTAGTCAGCATTAGCAGCAGCAGCAGCAGCAGCATCAAAGACGCCACTCAACTTGGAATTTCTTTTAAGTTTGCACAAATTTTAAATACTCTACCACAGAGCTTTTCCGCTATACCATAAAATATGTCACGCACTCGACGCATTCCAGTTGCCATTTTCGATCGCAAATTAGCGGTTTTGGGATTTCAGCTATGATTTTTTATTTCTCAAATTATTTGAAGCAAACTTAAAAGTTGTCTACTTGATTTAAGTTAACATTTATATCGCTTCTCTATAGCATTATTTAATTGTTTCTTATTTCAATAACACAATTCAGATGTGAGCAGATGGGATCGTCTCTCTGTCAGGGTAAAGAATCTTCGACTTGGCTAAGATAGCAATTCTAGCTTGCTCTTCTTTTCTTAGCTTTTTGCGCTGGACAGCAAAATTTAGTGGTTCGAAAATGCACCAAGTGATGAGATGGTGGTGGTGGTGGTGTTGGCGCTTGGGACTTTGGTTGTGGCACATGCAGCTAATGGCCAAGGCACAAAATGTGGGCGTTGCTGCCGTATGACAAAAGTTTGCGCAAAAAAGTGAGCTATAAAAATTAATGAATGTAAAATGTGCAACTAATTAGCTATACACAGACACACACACACACACACACACACAGACACAGACACAGAGCAGCGCATAGGGAATCTGATTAAAGCTAGTTGGAGCACCAATAGCGCCGACTACTCGTACATCCTGCCTACCACCATCCGCCAACTTATCCACTTCTCCACTTCCCCCCACCCGCTGCGCAGAGGAACTGCAGCAAGCACTTAACCTTAAAAGTGCACCGCAACATGACTAAGCCGGCGATTAAACAACAATTGGCTGACAGTTATTTACACAAGTAGCTGTTATCAGGCATTGCTGCCGCTCCATATTGATGCACATTGTATTCACTCGGCTTCGGCTTATTGCAGACAATTGCGAAATCGCAGCCGCATTGTGATTGGGACTGTGATTGGGATTGAGCTCGTTGCTTGGGGCTCGTGGCTTGGGGGACTAGGGGCTTGGGGCTTGGGGCTTGCAGCTTGTGTCTGACTGCCTGGCTGCCGCTGTTGCCGCTGCTCGATTAAAACACAACAATTTGCTGATTTCTTATTCAGCAGCCCGGTTGGTAGCGCTATCGTCGCCGTCGCCGTCGCCGTCGCCGTTCCGTCGCCGTCATCCACAACGTAAACACAGACGAAAAACTGCTAAATCATTGCAATACAAAACCAACAAAAGATACTGCGTACTCTTCAAAACTCACTTGGTGTGCTTCGGCGAGGCGCCTTCTCGTTTCCATGATCTACGCTGCGCAAATATTGAAAATAAAATCCGTCTATGCGAAATATTGATATGCGCAGTCATACACACACACACACACACACACACACACACACACACACAGACACAGACACAGACACATACATATATAGGAAAGAGTGCTTTTAACAACGGGCACCGTTGTCTGTACAATGATTTATTGACGGGCTCGGAACAGAGACTTCAATGTACTCGTATTTTCACCGCATTTAGTTGCAATGCATCCACAGACACAGAGACGTGTCAGCGAACCCCCCCCCCCCCCTACCCCCCTGCCCCCCTACACCACATCCTTTACGCTGCACAGCCACCATGCCCATTGCCACACTGGCAGACGCAGTCTTTAAGCCACTGCATCGAGTCACTAAGCAACAAATATACAAATAAAACCAGAGAGAACGTTGCAGTCGCAAGTAACCGACAGCGAAATACTATGATACCATAAGTTGTGTGCAACCAAAAAAATACTGTACAAGTTTGCCTTTCAGTTTGAGTAACCCTTCTTCGAAGTTTGGCAATTGTAGCTATTAAATTACGGAAGATATGCGCATTTCGATATTTTGGGGCAGTCCCTTTATCTTTAATATTGTGAGAGAGATATACGGATTTATCGATTTACACTTCCCGAAATATCGGCATTATCGATTATGGGCGCAGGTGTGGGCGTGGCAACACAAATTTCAGTTCTTGAAGGCGACAACTAGTATATATATTCCCACCAAATTTGGCATTCCCAATTCAAAAACTGCGGAACATATGTCCATTTAAAAGGATATTCGAAGGACATTGCCAACAGCCTACCAACCAAAATTGGCGACTGTATCCATAAAATTGTGAGAGATATGTGGCTTTATCGATTTGCGAATATCGATTTTATCGATTTTCTCGCTCCCTAGTGGAGGGTACTTTCCTTTGAGGGTACTTTCCAAGTTTCAAGTCTCTATCTCTAATGGTGTCGACGAAACGCACGTTCATCCGGATGGACAGACGGACATTGCACAAACCCAATATACTATATACCTTCGGTATCATAGTATAATAATAACAATGCATAAAGTAAGCACTGCTAGACATGGTGAGTGCTTGACTATTAGATACTCTATACCATATCTCATCTGTTCCGAAGTCGCTTTAAATTTGCGATATTTTATTGAGTTACTGCTGGGAGACTTGGTTGCAAGCACATTAAATGGAAGGACTTAGAAATTAAACCTAGCTTTGCCAACTACACACTCAAACACATACAAACAGACATACAAACATATATACAGACATATATACAGACATATATACAGACAAGTAGCAATTGTAATTATAAAAGAGACAAAATATCACAAAATATCTTAGTCATAATTATATCAAGCAAACATTGCAAATGCAATCGCAAAAACGTTAATAAAATTGCAAACAAAGCAACTTAGCCATATTACTGCCAGCCAAAGACAAAATTTTACAAGAAGCAAGAGAAGAAAAAACACAATTAAGTTTGTTCTATTCGAGAAAGCTCGACTAGTAGATACCTCGCTCTTAAGGGTTTACCTATTATATCTTTTAGATATTCAAAGGATACGATTTTCTACCTCTTGTTAAAATTACAACAGATGCTTGATATTACGACGAGGCTTATACATTCCCGATTTGGAAAATATATATATCAAATTGTGTTTTTTTTTTTCTATCGGAAATCGATTTGTATCGAAATTCACGAAACTTAGTTATCGATGAAATAATACAAGCTGTGTATGCGTCCAGAGAATATAAATATTTTATGGGGTCATATATGCTTTCTTCTAATGCCTACTTTTGGCCCACTTCATTAGATCCCGTTTACCCATTTGCAGGGTATAAAAGGATACTATCTAGGTCCTCAGCCAGTATAAAGGAATACACTGCTAAGACTGCTTTATTTTGAAAGACATTTGTTGCGATTATTTTGAATGCATACTCCAATTCCAAAGCCGTCGATTCAAATCACACAATAATATTCTAACATTAAATAAATATCTTATATACAATCTTAAGATAATTCGTGGCAAGATTACTTCGAATTTCTTTAAGTGTACACTTGTCGCATTGGAAAAGCATTCAATTCATTAGCAGAGTGCATTTGCTCATCGAAACTGAAGAATATTTCGGTTTGCTCTCACTGTAGCCGTACAGTGCTTGTCTTCTGTATGCGCATGAGTCACACAGTTAACGGGTTTTCCTTCTTTTGTGGCGCAACAAATACATAAATAATTTAATGCTTAATAAGTTTGAGGCAGCTAACACACAATATACTTGATAGTCTATTGTTAACACTATGGACAAATGGGAACAAAAGCAGGTCGTGGGATGAGGGTGCGGGTGGGGGTGGTTAGGTTGTCTATACTCCTTACATGCTACATATACATTTAGTATATATGAGAAATATTTGTGGCAAAGGCCTCAAATATGGTGCAGAAAGAGCAAAAGTAATAAATACGTGCTTAAAAATCATTGATTGAATTCGTGACAAAAATACTTCTTACCCCTAAGCATAGCACACTGAAGGGGGTGCAGTAATCGAGACCTGCAAGGAGGTGGGGGGGGGGGTCAACGGACGGATTAAGGGTGGGGGGAGGGGGGGTGGTTGCAAGATAAAGATGCCAGTTGAAAAATGCGACTGAGAAAAGACAATATTTGCTTGTCGCCAGCGCAGACACAGGCGGTAGCTCAAAATGAAAATGGCCAACTGGCAGTTGCAAACAAAAAAAGTGAAATAAGATGGTCAGAAGAGGATGAAGAAGATGAAGAAGATGGCGAAGAAGAAGACAAAACCAACTGCAGTCGCATTAAATGGCAAACGCGACAAAAATTCTGAAAGAAGTGCAAAAAGCAAATGGGAATAACGATTAAAGCGGTTTTCCTTTTTTATTTTCTTTTCTTTTTTCTTATTGTTTTTTATTATTATTATTTTTTATTTTCTCTTCCCATTAATATTTTAGATAATAGGGTATAATAAATTTTGTGCAAGTGTATGTAATTGACAGAGGGATTCCTCTTCGACCCTAATTTTTTTTGCGATCAGAAGTAGACGTTGTGTAATTTATTAAAAAAAAAAAATAAAAAACATAAAACCCAAAAAAATATTAATCAAGCTTTTAATGATTGTTCTTCTATGGGATTTTCAGAAATTCAAATAATGCGTATGGATAATTATCAATTAATCAATTAATTACGATTTTCATAAATACTTATAAACTAACACTAATTCTAAAACTAATAGGATGAAAATAAATAAATGGTTGCATACAATTGTTGCTCACAAAAAGGCAATTTACTCTTTTAGCTTTTTTATAATATACCTCTCTTTCTCTTTCTCTAACTTTATTACCTGAATACAATAGAAAGGGTAGAATGGTTTTGTAAAAAGATATGTAACAGGCAGTAGGATTTATCTTCCACCCGATCAAGCCTATTTCATTTGATCGATAACTGGCTCCGTTTCGCAAACAATAACAATAAAATCCAATATTTTTAAGGCAGATCCTTTCAACTAATATGAGTTACACATTAACTTTGCTATTAACCAACTGCACAAAGCTAATCTAAATCGGATATGAATAACTAAAGTGTTGGTCCATAAAGTATTCGCATCTTGACGAGATGTGCAATACACATAGAGTATATTTAGCAAATGGGGTCAGAGTATTTCGCAGTCGAGTAGCTCCGTCTGCTGCATAATTCTTACTTGTTTTTATTGTTTTTAGTTTTATTTTAATTTTTCGCTGGCCACATGATGAATGAAATTATTTGCAGTGACCGCAGACAGCGCCTGGATACCGCCAGCTCTAAGCTTGTGTCGAACAATGGCAAAGGCGGCTCAGGTGCACCTACAAGGCGACCAGGCGACCAGGCAACCCCAGGCAAAGAGGCAACCAGTCGGCAAGGGCAACCGCAACGGCAACGGGAAGGCTAAAAGCAACCGCAAATGGCCAAAATAACAGCGTCTGCCATTTTTGCAGGTCACTGCGCGCATACAAAAGACAAAAGCAAAACGCCAACAGTTGGCACAAATCACAACTGGCTGGGGCAGAGGGGGGCAGCTGAGTGGCTGCGGGGGAGGGGGAGGAAGTAGATAGAACTGAATCTATTGTTGGCATTGCACTGCAAGTGACAAGCATTTTGCGTATGGCAAAAAACGCGTAACTTATTTGCAAAAAAATAAAAAATAAAAAAAAAGAAACTCTGTAAGGAATCAACTTATTTTTAACTACGAATGAGAACAGCCTTGAGCTTTAGATTAAACATATATATATATATATATACATATATCCATACAAGCAGCACAAAGATTGAAGATGTGAATTGGTTTGTATAATTATCAAATCACAGTGTATTTTTCAATTCAAATAATCCCACTTTTTATGTGAAATTACATTTTTTTTATTTCTTTATTAAGTAGTAGTATAAAAGTGAATATTAGTTTGAATAGGGATTCAATAATGAAATTTGTTTAAAAAAAAAAAAAAATATGATATTTTTTAGGAAAAATACAAACTTTGTGGTCGATTTTCATTTAAATTTGTTTGTATCGAAAGTTAAATAAATTTTTAAAACGACGATGTAAGAATTGATTTTCTCTTACTTTCCCTGGGTTCAGCTCACTTTGGAAAACATATTTATAGTTTGAGGGGTTTTTTTTTTTTGTTAATACACAGAACTCTAATATTAAAATAAGGTATTTAAGAATTCACATTTACAAGCATTTCGTATATAATTTAATTTGAAAACACTTTAAACTTACAACAATTCAAAAAGAATTTGTTTTAATCATAAGGGATTACACTTATATAATTTACAGAAATAGTGTCAATAATTAAGAAATATATTTCTGACATATGAACGAATCATTTCCAGTTTTTAGAAAAACTGACTTGTTTTCAGGGCAATTTACTAAAATGTAGGGCGATTTTATATGTTTTGATTTTCTGTATGAACTCCAGCCCCTCCCTAAACTAGATCCTGGCTATATGCATATATCTGCATGCATTGCGAATTGTGGGTGTGTGTGTGTGTATGTGTGTGTGTGTGTGTGTGTGTGTGTGTGTGTGTGTGTGTGTCTGTCCATCCAAAACTTCAGTACCGACAACTAGAAACTCGCAGCTGACCTCAAATTAAGCGCTCACAATTACAACTTGAGGCCATGTGTGGCTGCCTCATCTGCTGTTGCTGATGCTGTTGCCTTTTGTCATTTGTATGCACACACGCACACACACACACACACATGGACAACGCACACACTCATGCACACACACATTAATAATTATAAACACATGTTGCGCCCACACAAGACACACACACGCACACAGATAGCAAGTTGCCTTTTCAGAGGCATTGCAGTTGAACACACACACATACACACACACACACACGAACATTATGTCCTGGGAAATGTGTGTGAATCTAGCCATCATGTATTTTGTTACATGATTCGAATTTCTGAAAAGTTTTTACTGCAAGCCAGACTGACCATCCGTTTAGTTTTCTGCATTCAGCTTTCAGCTTTCGGCCTTAAGGCCTTCGAGCCTTCAGGCATTTAGACTTTAGCCAACATGGTCCAGAGTTTGCTAGCGTATTAAATTCGACACCTTTATACACGAGTATGCCAACATACATACATAGACGGAGGCCAGTGTGTGTGTGGGTGTGTGTGTGTGTGTGTGTATATACATAAATAATAAGCACTGTGTGCAGCAAATTGCAACCATTTAAATATCAGATATTTTCTGTATTTCCAAAGAAATTTTGCTGCCTAACCTCAAATGCTAAGAAGTGTATCTATGCTTGCAAGTCATTAAAAGTACACTCAAAAAAAAAAACGCGCTAATATGAAAATCGCTCTGAGCAACTAGAAGTTAGTTTTGAGGGGTAATTTCTAAAAAATTATAAAATTAAAAATGCATATATTTGTTTTTCAGAAATTTAGTTATTCATAATAATAAAAAAATTTCGTACAAGTAGAAATGCAAATCATTATTTTCAGAAATAATCCTTCCATATAAATAATAATAAAAATCACACTGAAAGTTGAGAATATATTTTTTAAAGTTTAGAACTGAACATATAAATTGCAAAAGAAGTAAAGCGAGTTTCTAAAAATCAGGTAGATTATTGTCTCTATGCATAAGTAGTTTTTAGTATGTCAGTAAAATTAAAAAACTGCCCTTTGCACATTTCCCAAGCAAGCCGTACATTTTTTTCTGAGTGTATGTGTTGCTGACAAGAGAAATGTCCGAATTCTAACTGAAAGATCTTGCAGCATATGGCAATTTTCAAATTATCATCATCAGTGTTGTTAGTTTAGCGATTTGGGTTTTTTCCCCCTGAAAATGTTTAGATGTTAAGCTAAATGTTACCAATAAATATAAACTATTTTTTAGCTCATAAATAATAAATTATTCAATAAACATCTGCGACTATTGATAGTCAACATATTTTTGTTGCTCACAATCCCTTGTGTTCCATGATTTATTTTATTTTATTTATTTATTTTTTTTTTGTGTATTTTTTGTTCTTTTCAAATGAACTAATTAGTTTCAAATAATTTAAGCTCGATTTACCGTTGTGATTAATGTGCAAACTGAACAGGGGCTTGGCTTGGTACAGTCATCACTTCAATAAGTGAACGCCGCTGTTGCAGTTCAATGCATTTATTGAGGCAGCAACCATGCCGTTTAATAATATTATTAATTTGCATTACATTTATTTATTTAAACAATAATCAAGTCTGTCCGCGTGCAGAGCATTCACTGTACTGCCAACAGGCCGAAATGAAATTTATTTGTGCATTTGACAATTGCAGCAAAACGCTGAGCGCACATTTTCATATTTCAATTCAGATGAATTGTCGTTATTATTTTTATATATTTCACTTTTTTGTAATTTTTCGTTTCTATACTCTAATCACAATGGAGTCGATATGTTTTGGCAATGTTGTAACACTATGGTATATTTATATATATAAACAAATATATATATACATATAAATAATATCTTTAACATAGGGAAACGAATGAAACAAATTTTAAATTGTAATCGTCATTGCTTGTTTTCTATTTATTATTTATATCACTTGTATTTGACTAGTTAAATGTTAATATTAATCTATATTTAAATTTATAAATATATGCATAGATTATATATACTATAACTAAGACTTTACACTCTGTGTGTAGATTAATGATTTTGTAAGAATGCAGAAAACTTCGATTTGATAAGGACATACACAGAGATTGCAATGAGCACCATTGGGGCTTAGGGTCTGCAATCGAAAAGTCCAACAAATCCATAAATAGTATTTATTGAAAAGGAACGAACTTTAACTATATATCGAACACCCCCCCCCCTTCACTTTGCACCCTTCAACCACCATCCGTCAGCAATTGCAATTGCCCCAATGTGCCATTTATCTATCAGAGCGGCAGCTTATTGCGCTGCGTCCCATGCTGGACTTATAAAAGAATGGTGGGCATGAAATACGACAGACAGACAGACAGACAGACAGACAGACAGGCAGACAGACAGGCAGGCAGACAGACAGAAAATCGGGGGAGTTATTACATCGAACGGGCTCAAAATATTTCATTTATTGTCATGGCAACGGTAGGCGATAATGTTCAAGAGAGAGACAGAGACAGAGGCAGAGAGAGAGAGAGAGAGAGTGATAGAGAGGGTGGCAGGGTACAGAGGTGGAAAAGCTAAAACCATTGCTAATGAGTAAAATCGACGATGCTTGTACACACACACACACACACACACACAGACACACACACACGCACACAAGTCCAAACATATTGTTACGATTATGTTCATGTTCGCTTGTGGATTGGAAGCAAACGCATTTCAAATATTCATATTTGTGCACATACAAATGTACGTGTATGTGTGTGTGTGTGAGTGTGTGTGTGTGTTTGCAGATGTGAATATGTGTCAATATGCATATCGAGTGTTCCAGCAGCTTAATATCGAAATTATTTTTTATTCCATATATCGCAATCTGGATAAAAGTCGCATCGAATTGCTGTTGAAATGGAATATAAAGTTTTTGTTGCCAGAATCTGAATCAGAATCAGAATCAGATGAATTGAATTCAATTAATTAGTGGAAAATGCGAATGCTTTTCAAACTTTTGGTAGTCGAATGAAAGCAGCAAAATTATTGATTTAAGCACATGCTCTACAAATTTACGGTAAAAACTTAACGGAACACATTCAAAATTTATGCTTGATGTTTGATGTCGCTCTCTGCGTGAATCTAGGTTTATATAAAAATATGTAATCAGCAGGCACAACTATATGGGTAGTGAATAAAATATAAATTATATAAAAAAGTAAAATTAATTAATTAATTAATGACCTCAATATTATTCAACGGATCGAGCGTTCGAATATTGTTTATGAAACATATATTTTAATAATTTTGTATGTGTATATTTCTATGTGGATTGCTTAGAGTTGCCAGACTGTGCAGAAGAAGTTGCTTATTAGCCGTCGTTCAGCAATTATTATCATTTAATCGAATACGATAATGAATAAATCGTATTAATTCTATTCGCCAAGGTGGCAATAATTTAATTCAAGCTGCGTGTAGGGTATCTATTGGTCGAGCATGCTCACTTGTTCATAATGGAGCTTTTGGCTTTTTGTGTTTGAAGCTGCTTTTGAATGGTTTACTTTGCTATATTTGGATTATCACCATTCTGGTGTCGATTGCCTGAACAGAACAGAGACTATGCAACATTTTTTTTTTTTCTCTTATTTATATTTTTTTTTCTTTTTTTTTCCGTTCAGTTTTGATTTACTTATAAGTGTTCGAGTGTCTATGGAAGAGATAATTAATTACTGTTAGCTGCTGCTGACGCCACACCTACCAATTAATTTAGCATTTTGAAGCGGTGCCACAGCCGTGAGTGGTGCAGTTGCCAGCCGTCGACCCTGTCCCCAAAGCACCGATCCTGCGAAAGAAGACAGAAGCTGCCAAAAGGGGCGTTGCGTCGCCCAGTTGAAATGAAAGGCTTTGCCTTACCGGGAAAGCACTGTGCCCAGTGGCTGGCAATTGAATCTGGCCAGCTGAGTTGGCCGCATCGGTCGCATGGCCGAAAGGTTATCATTACTTCCACATAATTTAATTTCGGCAGGCAGCGACCATTTGCATTTCAATACCAATAGAAACGGTGGGGAGGGGGGGGGGGGGTGTACTTTGGTGTTGGTGTGTGGCCCGGTTCTTCTTCTTTTTCGTTTTCTTTTTCTTGCCACGTCCGTTGTCGGTTCGTTCGTTCCACATTTTTCTTACCATTTTTCAAAGTTTTGCCGGCTGCTCATTGCACAAACTGAATTGAATCACCACATTACGACGCTACGCTGGATACCCTTTTGTTATATACATAGTACCAACACCCCCCCCAAAACACACACACACACACACAGTTACACACACACACACTTTTGCTCGAGTTTTTTTTTAACATTTCGTGGGCATTTGGTTTTGAATTTGGCGGCACAGTTGCTGAGAGAGAGAGATCCTGCTGCCAGATTTTCCATCATCATTCATAACAAAAGCAGTTGGCAATTGCAGCAGACTCGGCTAAAACTCAGTCAGCCTCCCATCCCCAGCATCCACCACCCCTCCTCACACCCTATTTGAAGCTACGTAGCCCAAGCAGTGAACAAGCCCCATTTTTTGCGACATTTCCGTTTGCATTTGGCAACCGGAAACGTTAGGCTACCCCACTGGACAATCAAGCTTTGGACGTGGACAAGCAACGAGTGCCTCCATAGCAGTTAGCTGTTGTTGTTGTTGTTGTTGTTGTTGTTGTTGTTGTTATCGAGAACAAAAGGCATGGAACGAAATTGTTTGGTGTTGATAGCTGCTCATGAATAACAAATGCACACGGCAGGTGGGTCGATCTATCTTCAACCTAGTGTGTGTTTGTGTGTGTGTGTGTTTGTTTGTTTGTTTGTTTGTTTGTTCGTTTGTTTGTGTATCTTGTTTGCAGATTGTGAATTGGCTGCAGCTGGGATTGGGGTTCGGGTGCCCGTTTGAGTGACCATTTAAAAGTTGTTTATATATTGTCTATTGATTTGTGTCCGAGCATTTTCAATTGACAAAATGTCGTAAGCAATTAAATCATTTTTATGGCCGAAATCTGTACAAATTTCGCTCAATCACTCAAACACACACACACAATCTCTCTCTCTCTCTCTCTCTCTCTCTCTCTGTGTGTGTGTCTCGCTTTCTAACATCGTATACTCAATATAGATATATTCGTTCTGTTTCTGTGATTGATTCGAAGCTGGCCGCCGTAATCAAAATCGGAACGTCAACTTCAGCTCTCAGTTTGACCAGGCCTTATCGATGGACCCCACAAGAAAGCAGAGTTGCAGCAAAAGTCAGAGAAAGAGTGCTAAAAATAAATAGAATGCGAGGGAGGGGAAGTACAGAGTGCTGTCAATGTCTCATTGAAATGTCAAATGCACTTTACAAATGGCCTCCGCTTTCAGTTCTTGTTTGCACACACACACACACACACACACACAAACGCATTGTATTTTTTTACAGTTAAAAGCAATTTGCAACACATCCGAAAGATGTCTAATTGATTGAAAGATCGAATATTTATGTTTGAGTTGATGCTCAAATCGAATTGAAGTCCTCAGCCCAGAAGAGGCACAATAGATTTACTTCGTCGCTGTGCAAACACCCCCAACTTTAAATATTATAAGAATTTTGTCATATAATATTGTTAAGGTTATCAGTATTAATAACTGGACTACTGAAGACATAACTCTACACAGTCTGGCAACTCTAAGCGATCCCTCCCAATGCTATCTAGTTGCCTACTATGAATTCCCTCGTCGCGTTGTCATTCCTTCTTCAGTCGTACATTATTATGCTATCGGAAATCGATTTTTATCGATGTTGGCAAAACGGCGATAGTTGTCAATTAAATGATATACATTATACATGGATATGCGTATTGTATACGAGAACTTGAATTCCAAATTAAAAATCTCTAGCTCCAATTGACTCGTTCGACAAGGCTGTTGTTTCTAATGAAGTATATACATATATACTATATATGAGCTAGGAGATACTTCCATCTGCCTTTTATATACATTTCAAACTAAATCTAAACATTTAGCCGACAAAAACAAAAACATTTCTAATTTGTATTTAACACAAATATATTACAATTCCATATATTAGGATATTTAAGCTTGCTTCCTAAAAATATATTATTCAATTTCAAAAATCGTGAACTTGGAATTTTGAACTCGGCAAACGCTTGTAAGTATGTGTTTCCATTGAGCACAACCAAGAAATGCTAAACAGCAAAAAGTTAAGCCGAGTAGACCCGAAGTGGTCACTAGATGGCAATTCCATGGAATACCTCATTAAAGAGTGCACGTGGACGTGCTAAGTTCCGGGTCGGACGAGGTGACAGACCAAATGCAAATAGGAGACGCGATTGTTTTTAAATTTGGATACAAAACAAAGCAAGCTGCGAATTTTTTATTATTTACTAAGACGGCGTGAACAGTTAACGAGGTGAGGATAGCGAAGAGCGGGAACGATGGCAGGAGCTGAAGATGGAGCTGGTGCTGGTGCTGGTGCTGTTGTGCTGGAGTAATAAAGCGCGGTAATCCACTCATCTCGTTACCGACTGCTTAAGGGACGGCGACAGAGACAAGCAGTTTAAACAGTGGCGCAAAAAAGAAGTATCCGGCAGGACCTATTGCCAGTGACAGTGCTCGGATAGGATAGAAGATTGGGATAGGAGTAAAAGAGCGAGAGAGGGAGAGAGGGAGATGCAGCAATGAGGACTGGCCGCCAACAATTCACAAAATTGTTTTCGTGACTTAAATTTTTGGGTTGTAGAAGGACGTGTTTGGAAAGCATATGATGTGATTTGCCATCAAATTGAGTTGTCGTCGTTGTCATTCTTATACTGCTCCTGCTGCTGCTACAGCTTAGGGCATGGGCAGTCCTGGACAGGCAACCTCCACAGTCCCACCACAGCATGCTTCCCTGCTTGCTCGTCTGAGTTGCCTGTCTGTCTGTCTGTCCGTCCGTCTGTCTGTCTGTCCGTCCGTCTGTCTGTCTATCAGAGCAGCTAGCAGAAATGCAATTAAATTTAGAAAAATATCAACAGCAGGCAGCTAGTTGGCAGAATAATAGTTTATAGCCATAATAATAGCAAAGTAGCTTGCAACGAACCAAAAACTACCATCCATGGGTTTGAGTTGTGGGCACCACTCCGATAAGGGCCTTCTTGTTGTATGTTGTTGTATGTTAAGTGTTGTATGTTGTATGTATAATAAGCAAGCAAAGTGCTTGCTGTTGCCTTTAACTAAATAGAAGCGGAGGCTAGCACGTTTCTATACATACATACATGTATATATGTACATATGTACATCTTTATGTGTGAGTCGGTCTTAACCCACAACTCTTATTCCATTGTTATTGTTGTTGAATAGCTTGTAGCGCTCATGTCTACACTCAGAAAAATAATCTTCATACATTTTTGGCTCAAATCACACTAAAATTAAAGACGCCCTGAAAACTAGAAAGTAATTCTTATTTTTAGAAATAATTTCTAAATATAATTTTCAAAGTTAGATAGACTTGTTTGCTGCTTTTCAGAAAGAAATTTCTTAATCATTTCGAAAATATTTGTTAAAAGTAGATATGCAAGAAAATTATTTTGTAAATTAATAAAATAGTAATGAAATTTACTAATGAATTTACGCAAGAAAAATGTACACACATAAAAAAACTGGATATTATTTCAAAATTTTGGAAAGGTGTACCCTGTTCCCCTGGTTATTGGAAAGAGACAACCTTACGTTTTAGATTTACAATGTGACACCAAAAGTATTATGATTTTTTTTCTGAGTGTATGGTTTACTTAGCATAGGCCGACTCCGACTGCATCTGTAACGTGAAACTGAAACTGAAGCTGTGAAAAGTCTTGAGCAAATTGTGCGCCTGTGTGTGTGTGTGTGTGTGTGTGTGTGTGCGTGTGAGTGTGTGTGTGTGTTCAAAGATACATTTTGTGCGAAAACTAAATTACTCAATGCTAATATTTGCTTTACATCTATACGTATGTATGCATTTCTGTATATTTCTTAATAAACACATCCAAGCATACAAAGTCTTCAGTCTTCTGTTTATCTTTTGGGCAACAATTGAAATCAACACAAAACAAAAACTCACAAAACAATTGCCAAAGCACCAAACGCTCTTTACTTTGGGCCAACAATTGCATATGGCTTAAAGTGAGTTGTACATACATACATGTATATATGTATGTTGTGCGTCTATTTACATATGCATATAACAAAGCTTTCAAAGACGTTATTAAAGCAAAAAAAAATAACTATATCCAGCACGATCGACTATTTAAAATCTACCTAATCAAATTCATTGTTCCTGAAGTTGGTCATTATCACTAAGTAAACTAAAGAGAGAGAGAGCAAGAGAGAGAGATGGAGAGAGAGATAGTGGGAACTACATCCGTAAGCCTTCTAAGATCTAATCGAAATTGTGAAAATGCAAGGGTACATAACTATACTATGTGGTCCCAAGCGTGGTGTTACTATATTATACACATAATTAATATTATACACATAATTATTATAAAGAAAGACATGGTTTTCCACAACAAACGGAATGCCAAACTAATTTCATAATTAAATAACGACTCCTTAATCACAAAATGAACAGTGAACCATTTTTCTAAAATTGAGGTCTCCTTAAGATGAATCGTATATTTAAACGTGTTTTTGCCATTTGAATTATTAAAGTTAAAAATTTCACAATTCTACATTTGCAAGCAGTTAACATAGCTGATACCCCATTATCTATGACTGCATGTATGTGTTTTATACACAGCGATCCGTAAAGACCTGTTTATATTTTAATATTTAATAGACCTCTGGTTTAAGACTTCCAAAAAATAACGATCTGTTAGTCAAATTGGTCATGATATTTTCCCATATTTTATCAACATCAAATGTTGCCATATATCTGAAAGGGTATTCGCCCAGCGGCACAGACGAATCCTTGTTTTCTAATCCTTTTAGTTTGAACTAATTGCTAAAACGATTAAGCAGCGTGTGACGATGACTACTTATAATCATCATAAGTAGCAATGGGCTACAAATTTAAACAAAAGCCACAAACCGATATTGGAGCAGCCCCAAAACATCTCCCCCGAATTTGACACCGTCTCCGATCCGATGAAAAGTGGGTGACAGATTTTAGAGAATAGAATAGAATGCTTTAAAACAATTAATTATACATTTTTGGAGCCAGCAAAGCAAGCACCAAAACGCAGACATTTAAATAACTCAACAAGCACACACCACACAAAGCCACACACACACACACAACACACACACAACATTTATACACAATCCTATGAAAAGCTAGCAAAAACAAACACTAAAAATGGATTTCCATTTAAGGCGGCATGTTGAGCACATTGTTTTTATTAAGTGTCGCATGATATACTTATGTGTATTTGTGAGTGTATTTGGGGGAAGTGGATGCTTCACTGTGTGTGTGTGTGTGTGTGTGTGTGTGTGTGTGTGTGTGTGTGTGTGTGTGTGTGCGTGCCACCTCCATACCCATAAACACTTCAAATGACAGCATGGCCTGCAACTAATCCACTGCCCAAAAAATATGTTACAAGTGGGCATCAGCAGCAATAGGATCAGGGGTCAGGGGTCAAGGGTTCAGCAGTCTAAACGACCATCAACTGGCACCGTGGTTCACATTAGAGTGCCTAATAATCAAAGTATTTTTAATGAACTTTAATCGTTTCAGAGTCATCAATAATAATAATTGCTTTTTTTTTTCAGGATTTGCCCATTTCTTGCTAATTCTAAATTTCACATTTCAGAATAATTATGTACTTTATTTTTGTGTTAACATTTTTATTTTTCATTGAAAATTGCACTTATTTTATTATTAATTTTTTTAATAAAAAAAAAGTTATACCAATGTGAAAATTAATAATAACCATGTGTTTTTTCACTCTAAATAAATTTATAATTTTTTTAATTGCTTATATTTTTATAAGCCTCTATCAATTATATAGTTTAATATTATATTATTTTAAATTTTAATTCATTACTCACTTTTAGTTGTAAATCATTTAATTTTGCAGCTTAAACTTACATTTTTTTATTTTTGTATATGTATATATACCCTTTCTAATTTTGAATGATATAAAATTGCAAATTTACCATAATAATTTGTTTATTATTTTACAAAGCTGATATAAGAATCGAGCTGATATCGATACTATTAACGAAAGTCTCAGTTCTGCGAGATATTATAATAATAGCATTCTGGCTCGGACATAGCACAAAATCTCAAATCTCACTTTAACCTGTGCGACTCGAGTATTCAAAATAAAGATATAAATCGCTTTAAATAATTAAGGAATAAGATTTCAATATTTATGTTGCCCACTGTTCATTGGCGCAGTGGGGCAAACAAACATATCATCATAAAAACAGCCATCGTATGGATGGCATGTGACGAAGGCCAAAAGGAGACTGCACACTGAGAACAAAACTGATTGCTTCTGCTTGAATTGTGCAGCCAACAATTAATATTAATAAAACAACTTACTTCCGAAGCCAATCAGAACCACCCAAGAATTGTGGGTGGTATAAACACTATTATTGAGCCGCCTGACTTGGCAAACGAATCATATAAACTGTCAAAATTTCGCTCAGTGCACGAAATAATGCTAGGCGAAGGCAAAAACTAGACTAGAGTGAGTGAGAAAGTATGAAACAAAGCGAGAGGGGCGAAAAGTGAGAGACGAGTTCATATAATGCGCGCTAAATACATAGTTAGAAAATAGTTGTAAACCCTTTCATCAAGAGCAACTGCTGCCCGGTCCCGGACAAGCACACCACTTCCGCCCACCCCTCGTTTCCCTTACTCGCTTACCCAAGCAGAGAAAAACTTATGGGAACTCGACTCGTCGTGGCCTTACAGGATCAGCAACTGTGTATAGGATGGGTGGTTGGGGTGGTTGGGGTGGTGGTGGTGTTGTGTGGGTTGGCAGTTGCTGTCATTTTGGTTTTTGTTTTATATTCGTATGACCATTTTTGGCATATTTTTAGCAGCATTTTGTCAGTGACTAAAACTGTCATTCCAGATCCATTTCGTTAGCAACAAAACCAACGCCGGGTTAGACAAGGCGACTGGGTCGGATTAAGGATGGTGGGGGAGGGGAGGTTGGGTTCATCTGGCTGCTCAGGCTCTGCTCTAGCGCTGATAAATAAAAGGCAACTTGAGGGCGTCCACATGGACAGACAGACTGCATTCACAACTCACACACAGACACACAGCTTCCTCTTCCTCTAAATTTTTGTGTGTGCGTTTGTGTGTGTGTGTGTGTGTGTGTGTTTGAATGGCTGTCGAAATGAATGTTGCAACTAAATGAATAAATGGAAATTAGTAGAAAATGACTTTTAATGCTCATCAAGAGAATATGCATAATACATTGTACATATATGTACATATATATGTATATAAGTATAATCTATCAGATTCAGAGATTTATATTCATTTAATTTGAAGACGTTTATGATATCCTTTTTATGCGCTCACCAGTCAATCGACAAATTGACGCTTAATTATGCTTATTATAAGATTAAAGATTTATGTATGATTTATGACCTCTGTTAAAATTCTACTTTCAAAAAATGGCCAAAACTTTGTCAAAACTGACACAATTTTCAAAACCCAGGACTCTATATGCGAACTGCATTTTAAGTTAAAAACGCACCTCGTACTCTATATTCTTGTTACATATTTAAATTTCAATTTATGAAAAATAAACAAAATAAACGAAAATATTCAAATTATTAAAATTAAAAATATGTATATATGTAAATGATTTCCATGATGATCGAAGGTGATGCTATTTTTTGTTGTACCTTTTATCACGTTTGTTGCAAAACTAATGGTGCTATTATTTTTCCCGCAACTGTATATGTAGCTAAGGCATATTCTTATTTTAAGTTACATTCAAAATGCAAAACAGT
This sequence comes from Drosophila kambysellisi, assembly GCA_035042185.1. Taxonomy (NCBI): domain Eukaryota; kingdom Metazoa; phylum Arthropoda; class Insecta; order Diptera; family Drosophilidae; genus Drosophila; species Drosophila kambysellisi. Next base: position 1,493,126 of record JAWNLS010001080.1, read on the forward strand.
TATTTAAAGCTATCGCTTCTATTGCTTTCAACACTTTCGTTCGATCCATCTGGCAGCAAACTCTTTCTCTCTCTCTCTCTTCTCCTTTCTTTCTTGCATTGCATTGCATTGAACACATACATGCACAAATATTCTCGTATAATTCGGCGCAAATATGTTGTGGGGGGGGAGGGGGTGTGGAGTGACGCATTGAAGCGAACGCATATCTATCATTAATATCGCTGCAGTCAGCTGCTGTGTTGTGCTATGAAAAGGCTGCTGCAAAAAATATACTACACACACAAACACACAAACACACACACTCATGCATACGTATAAGCCATGAATGCCGATATAAGCACACACACTTACACACATGCATATTGCTGGTATTGTGTTTACCCCTTTCCCTTCGTCTACCTCTAGCTGCAACAGCAACAGCTCAACTGACTGCTGAACTACTGCTAACTGCAATTAATCATTTTTCTATCATTTTCAGATTTTTTATACATACAGACAGCCGGTGCCACTACATGTGTGTGTGTGTGTGTGTGTGTGGGTGTGTCTGCTTATGTGTATGTTGTGTGTGGCGCATAAGTATATACACTCCTACATATGCACTCTTGCATGTGTGCATGTGAATGATAAGTTATGATTTTTTCACAATTGGTTTTTTTTTCTTGTTCTTTTTACTCTCGCATTCAAAAATTATTCTCTTCTCTGTGAATTTAACAAGCAATGCGAATTTCAAATATGCAAAAGCAATCGACCACAGCTCTAAATGATTGCCAATAAAGTTAAACAAAAACGCTGCAAACAGTAAAATACGATAAATGAACTTTCACTCGAAAAAGGATTTACCGTTATCGGCCTATCGATTACATTGCACTTCGCAATGATATAAAATTCGATTTTGTACAACACTTTTTTTTATCAATTTCCCACTCTTAAACGTTATCTCTTTTAAGCCAAGTCCAAAATTTTCAGACTTTTTTCATTTCTTTTGCAAAACAATTTACTTTATTATTAACTTTAACTGCTTACTTGATTTTTTATTGTTAAGTGGAGTTCTTCAAAATAGTTAAAATAATGGATGTGATCGCTATTTTGGGAATTACCTTTTAATATACCTAATAACATTCATTAATCTCAGTCTGCATTTTTGCGAGAATGGCCGTATGCTGGACAAAGGTTTTCACATTATTTGCTTGAAAGTGGCTCCTTTATATCTGAGAACACTCCATCAAGAAGTCCAGACATTAAGGCAATTGAAAAACTATCTCTTTTCCCAATCTGGTGGCTATAATATACCTACGGATATATCAAATGCTGTTATTTTAATCTTGCGTTTTTTGAATAGAAAGCATAAACAGCGGTGGTCCAAAAATTTTCTGTCAAAACAGAGTTCAAAAAATTAATAATTTTGGTTTTTAAAATTTCAATAATAATAAAGTATATCTATTTTTTTCAATGAACTGAGAAGATATACAATTTTTACTATGTCCCAACGCTATCTTGACAAACTGTACATGTGTACATTTAGACATTAAATTACATCGTTGCTAAGCAAAACGATTTCTAATGGCTCCTCCACTTAGATTAGGTCAATTGCTATAGCTACATACATATGTATTTAGGTTTGTATGTGTGTGTGTATCCCGATACGATATGGTCATAGCTAAGAAAAAAATCGTTCATTTTACATACGGACGTGCATATGTATGCATGTACAAGCACACACGCACACACATATCTGGTTAGAAAGCCAAAGGCGAAAACTTTTTGATGGTCATTGATGGTGATACGTCCGGCGTTGAACTCTGACGTAAACGGAAAGGCAGTTGAATGGGGGATGTGGGGTTGAGGTTTTGGGGATTGGGGGATACTCCCCACCCACTACCGGCCAGCAAAACTGCTAACAAGCTGGTAGCGAGCAACGTTAACAGCACTACCTCCTCCACCCCCCCCCCCCCCCCTACACACACCTGCTTCACACCAGGAGACATTTGGTCGGCTCGGTTGGGTTTAAGTGTTTTATGAACTTGTTTCAATGAAGTCACACAAAGTGCGTGCGTGTGCGTGCCTACATATGTATGTGTGTGTGTGTGTGTGAGGAGATATGTATGTAAATACGTGCTGCACTTGCAGGTGACATGTGGCAACAGAAACCATGTCTACGCTTAACCTGACCTGCCGTGGTCTGATTCGACCCTGTCTGGGGCATTGAAGCTTTTAATTTGATTTTCGTTCAAGTGCGGTTTTCGTACCTTCTCCAGATGTATGTATGTATGTATACATTTCGATATATGTATGTATGTACATATGTGTGTATACATAAGTGTAAGTTGTGAACTCAATTTTGGCTTTGTTGCTTGCATTGAACTTGAGCTGCTGCTGCTGATGCTTCCTCTTCATCTTCCGGCCAGTCGAACGTTCCGCTCTAATGAGCGAACCAGTATAAAAAACAATGAATATGCAGCAGAATATAACTGTGTACTCGACTTAATTATTCTCTGTATGCGGCTCAAATCTAGCTTATCTAAATCGGTAAGATTTGAGCGCTCTTCAAGCGAATATACCGTAGGAAGGCGTCATTCTATATGCCCTGAAGAAAAATAGGTTTTCTTAGGCTCTTATGAAAGCTATACGATGTTGTACGATCTTGACTATTTCTTATAAAAAACACTGATGACTTTGATAATCAAAAGAAAAGCTGTTCAAACCAAAACCCTCATCTTTCGATTGTTCCTCTGTCCCCTATGTAGACAATCCGATACAACCGGACTATTTTTTGAGCGATACTTAAAGGCGCAGTCGCTGCTTTAAATAAATAGTGATATCCGAAATCGAAACGTACAGATATTCCAAAAACGGAGGCAGTTATCGATAAAATGAAGCAAACTTAATCTGCTCTTGGTATTCCAGACGGACTTTACTTTATGGGGTCGGGGATGCTTCCTTCTGCCTCTTACATACACTTGCACACCAAACCAGGGGATGTTACCGGTGAAGACACACATTAAAGATTTGGGCATATGGATGAACGATATGTTAACCCAATCCATTAGATATTTCTTACCGTCAGTTTTTAGTCGATTCGACGCCTTTTTATGTTGTGTGCTTAGTGATACTTCTCTTCCCTCACAGCTGCATTGTAACGACCAACAGATGGCGAGATTTAATGTATTCTCAACGACAGCTGGCGCTTATATCTCAGTAACATCACTAAGCAGACGGACAACAAAAACAGTGATATGATTACAGTCATCCATGGATGAAACCAAAGTACATGCTGACTGGCAGTAAAATCAAGATATGTGACAGTATAATAAAAACCGATAAATGTTTACTGGTTTTACTATATATACATTGTACTTGAAGCAATCAATGCAAGCAAATCAATTGTTGGAAAAGTTGAGTTTATTGCCATAAAATATTTTTAAATTTATTTCAACACTATTTTGTGGTAAGAATTCGCAAATGTGCCTTAATTGAATTGTGCTAGGGAAATGCTGTATAAGGAGCGGCCCTACAACGAGGTATGGGTGTACTCAATAGATTTTATGTCGTTGTGGATGTACTCGTGTGAAAGAATTGGTCACTCTGATATCTAGACTCCGGGACATCTATACTTTGAGACAAGAAGGTACAATTAAAAACACCCCTCTCAAATCTGTTCCATAATCACAAAAAATCGAAATATGTTAACCAATAAAACCGCATATTTGCCACAACTTTCAAGATAGACTACAAATTTAAAGATTTTTCCTTCTGACATCAGCATATATACTTTCAGAACACAGCAACACCCGATGCCCCCAGTAACTGGGCCCCAAAACTCTGAATTGCACGAATCTTCTACAATTTGTATGCTAAAGTCTTCAAATTTGTGATAGTGTGTGCAATATACCGGATAATGTAAATCGATAAAATATATCACGAAATTTTAAATGTATATTGCCAGTAGGTCCACGCCGTCACAACGGTAAACGCATATACAGTGGCTCACATATTGTTTGGCCCAGTGCCTAGCACAAATTTTAATTGCCTGCCATAAAGTAATTATGTAATATTTTTCAAAAATTCCAAAGACCCATGGCAGGTACATATATTAACCACAAAAATTAATATATGACCCTAAAAAATTGGGATTTCCCCACCCACTAGGTCGGGTTATGTAAAAAAGTTCCTAAATTATAGGTCACAAACTTTCGGCCCAGGTACTTTATGGACACCTGGGTGCCATAAAACCCGGATTTTTTGACCTAAAGTTGATTTTTTTCGGTATAAATAGACTAATCCTTCATAGTCAGTTTAGTTATATCCTGCACCTCGGGTGCAACCTGCCAACAAGGACTATGGGCAAACGGACTACCATTGAGCAACGCAAACTCATCCTGGAACACTTCGAAAATGGATATTCACATCACCAAATAGCTGAAATGGTCAATCTAAACACCTCAACTGTATTCTACATCATTTGGAGTTTCGTCGACGAAAATTGGACAGAGGACAAGGGCGGAATTGCACCAAACCCGATTTTCACCGAGCAGGACGAGCCAAGGATCATCAAGATTTCAAGGGGAAATCTTAAGCTATCGGCTCAAAAACTGACTCAATAGGTGCAGGATGAAATAAGGAAAAAGTTCAGTATGGGAACTGTGCTCCAAGTTCTGCGCAACCATGACTTTAAGGCCCAAGTACCACGGAAAGAGCAATTTATATAAGCAAAAAATACAGGGTATAGGATGACGTTCGCCAAAATCCACTTGGGCAAGGATTTGGAGTTCTGGAACACAGTCATATTTGAATATGAGTACAAATTCAACATTTTTTGCCAGGTCGGATGGAATTATATGTGGCGACACTCCAATACTGAGCTGAGTCCCAAAAACATAAAGACAACAGTCAAGCACTGCGGAGGAAGTGTCCTGGTATGGGCATCTATCTCGGCAGCCCGCGACGGAAATTTTGTGTTGATTGAAACAACAATGGACAGGAATGTGTACTTTGATATACTAAAGGAAAATTTACTCCAAAGTGCCGAGAAGCTGGAATCCCACGTACTTTCCGGTTCTACCAGGACAACGACCCCAAGCATAAGGCCGGAATAGTACAGTCCTGGCTTAGATCGAACTGCCCCCACATGATAATTCCAGCGGCCCAGTCTCCAGACTTAAATGTTATTGAAAATTTGTGGGCTCTGCTGGAAAATAATATCCGGAACCACAACATATCCAGCAAACAGGATCTCCAAAATGCTCTGCTGGAGGAGTGGAGCAGGATCAGTCCAGAAACTACTCGGAAGCTGGTGTCTTCCATGAAAAATAGGTTAAGCGAAGTTTTTAAGGCTAAAGGATATCATACTAAGTATTAACATCCTTATTTAAGCTTTTATACGCCAAAAATGTAACTTTTTTTAAGACTGGGCCAAATGTTTGTGACATGAATTTTTGTTATGTTTTCAGATTTTGACTAATTTTAATTAATTAATTAATATTTTAATAAAAACTAAAGTTTGTTTTTCAAATGTGATATAACATTAAACAAATTGGCATTTAAACATTTTGAATTTGTTTCCTTGTTTAAACTTTATAGCACTTTAAATTTTTTGCTAGGCACTGGGCCAAACAATATGTGAGCCACTGTATCTCCGGCAACTTAAAAGATTATGTTGCCCAACAATGAAGGTCGTTTCCTATAAACATCGTGAACTGCTATCATGGAATACACGCACCCAATTAACTGGAACTGGTAACGCTATTCTAAAATCAATATGTTATTTTCTCATTAATTCCTAGCTATCAGATCGACAGTAATTTTTTTTTTTTTGGATTGACATTTTACTAAGAATTATTCAAAATAACAATTCCAGTTAAGTAATCTATAATGATTAACGAAAATTCATTTACTGCTAATCGCAAGTACTGACAACAAAAGTGGTTTACATGTTTTTAGATTCTATTAATCATACCACTAGTCTGCATGAAGGTCGTAAGCGTTGAGTCTTTGCATCGTTTAAATCAATCAGTCGCGGGTTCGGATCCCGCTGGAGGCATGGTTGTTTGTTGTGTTTGCCTAGTCCAGTAGTAGTCCGTTCTGCTTCCTTTTCTTTCCTCTCTTAATATTTCTGTCTAACTCTCTATCCACACACGGCACAAAAACCTTTGGTCGTCGACAAACCGTATAACCTACCTACCTAGTCATATTACTAGTCATACTATGCGCGATCGAATCGTGTCCGTAATCTTATCATACTACTGGCGGCTTGCTCAGTTTCTAAGAAGGCGTGTCCGATGTCGATCTTTAAACGACATCTCCAAAAACCAAATTTGTTAACTAACTGCGACACTTATATTGTAGGCTGTATCTTATCGATTTTAACATTATATCTGACGCGAAACTGACCAGTACATGTTCCAAGTTTCAGGGCTCTCTCTAGCTTTGAGGGTGTCGTGTAAAGCAAATAAAAAAATTTAAATAATAAAAGCTGCAAAATTCCAACAACCTTTTCCAATAGCTTTCGTACTATCTGATCAACCTACGGTACAGCTGTGACTTTACTAGACCCATGGATCCCTCGGAAATCAACGTAGACCTGGAGACGGATACGAGAAGGAAATCGAACAACAAAACTAAGCAATAAAAACACAAAAATTCTAATTTAATATATTTGCGACTGCCACAGAATATTTCTACTATAAAAAACCAATTCTATATCACAGTTTCGTTCATTTGACCTGCCAACAAAAAGCGGCGATGACACCAGATCATCCATAATGACATGAACGCTGCCGAAACAAAATATAATATTTTTTAGATGCGATGTACGCTTTAATTGAATTATATTCAGGATAAGCAGCTGTTTTCTTCATAAGAACAAATAGATGTACGAAGGAGCACTCAGTCACAGATATGTCTATAAGCGCACAATTATTATCGAATAAATATTGTTATAACAAATTATTAAACTATAAATCCAATTGTATCAACAGTTGCACTGTAACGACCAACAGATGGCGAGATTTACTGTATTCTCAACGACAGCTGGCGCTTATACCTAATATCACTAAGCAGACAGACAACAAACACAGTGCTTAGTGGTGATATGAATCATCCATTGATGAAACCAAAGTACATGCTGACTGGCAGTTAAACCAAGATATTTGACAGTATAATAAAAACCGATAAATGTTTACTGGTTTCACTATATATACATCGTACTTGAAGCAACCAATGCAAGCAAATCAATTGTTAAAAAAGTTGAGTTTTTTAAATTTATTTCAACACTATTTTGCGGTAAGAATTCGCAAATGGTACTTATACCTGCAAATTCTATTAATTAACAATTATTAATTACAATAATATATAATAATCTCAAGTGATGCTGAATTTAAAAATTTACATTTAAAAGTATTTATTATTTAAAAAAAAAAACTCTTAAAATAAAGTTGATTAAATTACTTAAAATATACAACTATAACTACACGCGTAACTTATCCGAGTCGTTTTTTGACTCTAACTTCGATGCAATCTCAATATTCTGTGAATTCAGCTCAGTCGCTGTGGATTTCGACGCAACTGGAGCGGATGGCCTCTGAGCTGGCAGCAATAGCATCTCCAAGCCGGCAAAGGGTGCCTCGACCACAATATACATAAGGTAGGCCAACAGAACCGTAAAGCCAAAGTCATGCCAAAAGCGCAACATCTTAATGGTGTCCATGTAAACAAAGTATATACTATAGATATGCAAGATGTCATTGACATATGATGTATGCTTACCACTTGATAATCGCTGAAATATGTGTTTGTGCGGCTAATGGCGGTGTTGAGCAACTGGATGAACATGTGCCAGATATAGGCACAGTATGAGAGCCTCGACAGTGGTTGCCACAGTGGCGAGGAGAGAAAACTGTTGGCCAGACCACCATATCCATATTTGCAGGCAAACACTACCCAAACCAGAGCCAGTGGCCAGGCAATCCGGGTGAATGTAACGTAGAATGCGTCATTCACCAGGGGCAAATCTTTGCCATTTGCCGCATAGGGATAGACACCGAAGATACAGGTGAAGATCAGGCCCAAACTAATTAACCAGCCCAGCCAGACGGTGAAGCGATTCAGCTTGAAGGACTTGCCGCAATTCACATGCAGATAGTAGCCAAAGATTAGACCAATAATCCAGGGCGAGGCGCGTGTATGAGTCGTATAATAAATCCTATCCGTTTCACCTTTTCTGTAATTCATATTTGGTTAATATAAGTGTGAAATTGAGAAGATGTTGTCAAATTCCAGTCTAGGCTTAATACTCACATGGAATACCCCTTGACCACCATCATACTAAAGAGGCAGGAGGCCAACAACAGCATCAGCACCACAATACCGGCAACGGCCTTCTTGCCCCACCTGTAGAGTGCAATCAGCAGCAGAGGCGAGATGATGTACAACTGCATGTCCACACCGAGATACCAGCTATGTGGCAGACACTGCAATTGTGGCAAAGTGAGAAATAAGTTGCATGTTGTTACACTTTAACACAGAGATCTCGATGGGGTACCCTACCATTTGTACTTTGTCATTGAGCTGCGCATAGTTCTGCACATAGAGCAAAGTCCAGAACCAATTCTTCTCGCAAGTAGAAGAGACTAGCTTGGAGATTTCAATAAGTGGTCCACTGCCTAGAAGAGGCACCATTTTCATATATACCAGTATGGCTAATGCCAAGACAGGTGTGAGCCGCAAATAGCGATGCAGATACATCAGCGGCACATTCAGCTTGCCTTTGGTTCTACAAATGAAATAAAGTCATTATGCATTTTCAGCAGTGTTGTTATAGTTATGGTAATAGTTACCTCTCCATGGCGCGTAGGGCAACCATGACCACAAGTAGACCGCTGAGAAAGAAGAAGGTGTCCACAGAGAATAGAGCATGCACTATGAACATGCTGTACGATGATCTAGACCACTATATATCGAATATGAGAGAGTGCGATTAGTTGTGTTCTTGTGTGTTACTCAGTCACTTAGTCACACACTTACCGACGCGACATCGATCATATTGATCATGGGTGTTTGAGCCAGGAACAAATATTCATGGCCGTAAACCACCCATATAAGCGATAAGCAACGCATGCCGTGCAAACACTCGATTACATTTGGATTTGAGTTACTGGCCACAAGGCGGAAGACCGAACGCGAATTGACACGTGCCGAGAAGATCTTCACCAGTGATGGCAGTTCCTCTGAAATTGGAGTGGAAATTAGTTATGATCTTCATTTTTATAAATCTATCTAAATAAGTAGATATTGGTCGTAACTAAAATTATATTTATTGATTACTGGGCGAGTTCTTATCGCACCGGATAAGAGCATAAATTGAGACGGTTTAAGTGGCATTATAAGGCTGATAGCACAAACCGGAATATAGATACACGTGCATTGTCAAATCGTAAATCATACTCACTTTGATCGTCGCACAGAAAGTAATCGATGAGTGTGCAGAGGAGAACAGCAGCGCCCAGGACACTAATGAGGACACTGCAATTTGGACAATGGAGGCAGATGAGAGCTAACAATTTTGGCCAGGGCATTTATTCTGTGTCCCTACTTACATTGTAAATATGGCCAGCCCATCCATGGGTTCTCGCTCTGCCGTCTGGCAGTTGCCGTCATTGATCAGTTGTGTCTCCGGATTCAACTCAATGTTCAACAGCTGCTTGAAGAGATTGCGCAGCAGCCTTTCCATATGCTCGCCCGTGCAGGAGGCGGGAAAGCAAACGGCGCTATTCACACTAAGCGCGCCTAGAGCACCTGTCTCGGGTGCCAAGAGACCGGCGGAGAAAATCTTTGCCATGCAGTATTTGCCACGCAGGTGGAGACTTGTGGATTCCATGTGCTGTTCGACCCTCAGGCACTCGTCAAAGTTGCCTAAGTCCTTCAGATTGCCATATAGCACGCCAGCTGGCAATCGACCCCACGAATCAATCACTAATCGAAACAGACACAAGAGACACAATTGGACAATTAGACAGGCACCAGAGCCATCCGAGCAACCTCAACACTTACTCCTCAGCGCCCAAAGGCTGCCCGACTGAACGCCCTGGCTGAGATACGCCATTTCTGCCATGCATTGCAGATCCTCTTGATTTGGCCGCCTAGTCTCAGGCACTATCAGATCCATCGCTGTTAAATTCCGATAGTAGTCCATGAACTCCACCGCCAGATGGCGCATTTGCATCATACGATGAGCTTGTTCAGTGTGTATATCGGCACCAGCTAGCGCCAATCCGCACAGGATTAGCATAAGCGTCCGTCCATCCACATCCATTTTGTTTATTTTGTATATTATATATATGTATATACTATAGCAGTATTATATTAGGCAGTATTACGAAGCGACTGCTGCGCGTTTGAGTTATAATTGGATTCCGGTCTGTTGCGCTCTATTTTATACTTTCCGTTACAAGGATGATAAGCAGTATTTTCCGAATTTTGCAATCTATCGGCTCTAATCAATAAATTGATTATTCTTCGTCTGGACAGATAGGTTTTTCGGCTCGGGTCTGACGGGAATCGTTCTTTGATCGCTGACTAATCACATAAGTTACCACTCAGTCTACTGATTGTCAGTTAAAAAATTGGGTAATACCTGATCTTTCTCTATCTCTTTCTTATTCACATCCCAAATGGTTTTTAACTGTTATATACTCAGTAGATTTAAATTTAAAAGCCAAAGTTCCAAATATAGAGTATAGAGACTACCTCTTTCAAAAGTTGCAAAGAAACTATCAACTGGTATTAAGATTATACCTGAGCGTGTGAAACGTGACCACTTGTTTCCATATGATAATGATAGGAGAGTCTTTCAGTAGCAATATAAAATTTGTTTTATATTTCTATAAGACCCAATAAATGTTCTCAAATGAGTCTTCAACTTTGTTAGATATCTAAGACCAGCCGAAAATAGAAAAGAAGGGTTTCCAAATGTATAAGCAATTTGGGTTGTATTCAAAATGATTTGTCCAATTTAACCTTTGACACTCACTAGGAATCAAAAATGAATTTCGTATTTGTGGACTGTGCAAGCTATTGTAAAAACAATAAGTAGTTTTCTCATTAATTGATAGCTATCTAATCGACAGCAATTTGTGAAGCATATTTTTGAATAACAATTCCAGTTAAGTAAATCACGATGATTCATTTAATATGTTGTTTACAACTGGTAAATATTATAAGACATTACACTAGTAATCTTATCAAGCTACCGATTTAGATTACTAAGAAAGCTATCGAGTAACGGTTAAATTTTAAAAGTCGATCCATTCAGCTTATGATATAAAATAATAAAATAATTGTTTTTTTTTCAAAGTAATTCCTTAGTAAACATAATAAAGATGGGTGCTTTTAAGGATTTTATGTTGTCATAAGCAATTTTATATTTATTGCATTGATTAGTACTAGTACTCTAATTCGGAAGATTGTGATGACTGTCGTCTAGCGTAATATCTCATGATATTTACTTGCTGAACACAACGTATTGTTGACATTACTTGCGATTAGCATTAAATTAATTATCGTGGATTACTTCACTGGAATTGTTATTAAAAAATATGCCTCAAAAATTGCTGTTGACTAGATAAGCTATGCATTAATAAAAAAACAACTTCTTGTTTTTACCTAGTGAATGTCAAAGTTTAAATTGGCTGAACAATTTTGAATACAACCCAAATTGCTAACACATTTGATAATAAGCATTTGAATTTTTGGCGCAGCACACAGCGTGCGATTAATTTTTTGATCGATAATCGATATTGGGAACCATTCACTTTTTAGTATTTAAATATACCGCATGAACTTTTGGGAAGATCTGCCACGAGTTTCCGTGACATATTCTAAGCAGCAGAATATTTTGGAAAACTTCAAATTTGTACAAAGCTTAAATGCAGATTTTTGACAACGGTTTTAATCATAATCAAATTAGATTTATAATAAAATACATATACATATACATACAGTGATGACAAGCTTATTTCAGATGATACCTAGCAAAAATTTTAAAGTACTATAAAATTTAAACAAGGAAAAAAACGCAAAATGTTTAAATGCCAATTTGTTTAATGTTATATCACATTTGAAAAAGGAACTTTAGTTTTTATTAAAACATTAATTAATTAACTAAAATTAGTCAAAAATTGAAAACATATCCAAAATACATATGAAAGCTTAATTCGGATGGTCATAAAAAAAGTTACATATTTGGCGTATAAAAACTTAAATAAGGATGTTAATACTTAGTATGATATCCTTTAGCTTTAACAACTTCGCTTAACCTATTTTTCATGGAAGATACCAGCTTCCGGGTAGTTTCTGGGCTGATCTTGCTCCACTCCTCCAGCAGAACATTTTTGAGATCTTGTTTGCTGGATATCTTGTGTTTCCGGATTTTATTTTCCAGCAGAGCCCACAAATTTTAAATAACATTTAAGTCTGGAGACTGGGCCGGTGGAATTATCACATGGGGGCGGTTCCAGATAAACCAGGACTGTACTATTCCGGGCTTATGCTTGGGGTCGTTGCCCTGGTAGATCCAGAAAGTAAGTCGGATTCCAGCTTCTCGGCACTTTGGAGTAAATTTTTCTTTAGTATATCAAAGTACACATACTTGTCCATTGTTGTTTCAATAATCACAAAATTTCAGCCACCGGCTGCCGAGATACATGCCCATACCAAAACATTTCTTCCGCCGTGCTTGACTGTTGCCTTTAAGTGTTTGGGCTTCACCTCAGTATTGAACTGTCGCCACATATAATTCCATCCGGCCTGGCAAAAAATGTTGAATTTGTACTCATATTCAAATATGACTGTGTTCCAGAACTCCAAATCCTTGCCCAAGTGGATTTTGGCGATCGTCATCCTATACCCTGTATTTTTTGCTTATATAAATTGCTCTTTCCGTGGTACTCGGGCCTTAAAGTCATGGTTGCGCAGAACCTGGAGCACAGTTCCCATACTGAACTTTTTCCTTATTTCATCCTGCGCATATTGAGTCAGTTTTTGAGCCGATAGCTTAAGATTTCCCCTTGTTTTCCTTATGATCCTCGGCTCGTCCTGCTCGGAGAAAATCGGGTTTAATGCCATTCCACCCTTGTCCTCTGTCCGATTTTCGTCGACGAAACTCCAAATGATGCAGAATACAGTTGAGGAGTTTGGATTGACCATTTTAGCTATTTGGCGACATGAATATCCGATTTTTAAGTGTTCCAGGACGAGTTCCCGTTGCTCAATGGTAGTCCGTTTGCCCATAGTCCTTGTTGGCTTGTTGCACCCGAGGTGCAGGATATAACTAATTTGACTACGAAGGATTGGTCTATTTATACCGAAAAATTTCAACTTTAGGTAGAAAAATCCGGGTTTTATGGCACCCAGGTGTCCATAATGTAACCATCCGAAATAACCTTTCATCTTAAATAGCGGTACTTTTTTACATAACCCGACCTAACGGGTGGGGAAATCCCAGTTTATTAGGGTCATATATTCATTTCGGTGGTCAATACATGTACCTGCCATGGGTCTTTGGAATTTTTGAAATATAATGTATAATTATTTTATGGCAGGCAATAAAAATTTTTGCTAGACACCATCTGAAATAAGCTTGACGCCACTGTATATATTTCAAGCAACTCTGCGCCTTGCCATTCACATGAGCACATACCGTGCAACCCTGTGTGTACAGAGCTAAGAAGAAGAATATGAGAGCTGACAGCTGTCATCTCGCTTTTCCTTTCTTTCCGGTCTCTGCTCCATAGAAGACGCAAAGTACGTGAAAATTAACAAAAATAATCTGCAAAATAATTGCAAATCCGCACAAGTGTTAAAACAAACAAAATTGCACTGCAAGCGCCGACAATCGCTTCAGCTGCCAATGTTCGCGTTGTGTGCATTTTCATATACGCTCACAAATTATTCGCTTTTAAGTCAGCGTCTTGTCAGTCAACAACAAGACTAACAACCACAACAACAACATCAACACAAGTTCTAATTATTTTTTTGTATTTTTTTTTTGTTTGTGCAGCATGTTCATGCCAAAGGCCCATCGTGTCGCCATTTATGAATACCTCTTCAAGGAGGGTGTCATTGTGGCCAAAAAGGACTTCCATGCACAGAAGCATCCCGAACTGGAGTCGATCCCCAATCTGCATGTCATCAAGGCACTGCAGTCGCTGCACTCTCGTGGCCTTGTCAAGGAGCAGTTCGCCTGGCGTCACTACTACTGGTATTTGACCAACGAGGGCATCGAAGAGCTGCGCAGCTATCTCCATCTGCCACCCGAGATTGTCCCCTCGACGTTGAAGCGTCCCACACGCTCCGAGCCACTGCGTCCACGCCCAGCGACCGGCGGTGCACGCGGCGCAGCCGATGCCTCCAAGACCGGCGAGGACCGCTCTGCATACAGACGCGCTCCCGGCGGCAGCGGTGTCGACAAGAAGGGTGATGTCGGCCCCGGCGCAGGCGAGGTGGAATTCCGTGGCGGATTTGGACGTGGCTCGCGCAACTAAGCGCCACCCACACAAATCCAGGCGGCTTTTTTTTTTGCATTACATCTAAAACAAGTTAAATTCTTGAAAAACGTTCCCAAAACAACAAATACAACAACAACTGGAAAAGAAACAAGAAAAATGTGTGCATGTTTTGTATAATAATAAAGCAGAACCAAGACGATCCATTATATATATTATATAAAGCAGGCGCAAGTGAAACACAAATATTGTTTTTTTTTAATGTTTTTTATGTTTTATGTGCGTAAAAGTTTGCGCGGGCTTTTTAGCTTGACCGAAACCAGATTGCCGATTTTGCCAGATTATATTATATATATAGCCAAATAGCTCTGCTGCGAATCCAGCGAAGCAGCAACTACAACAGTCAAATAGCAGTTGAAAAACACTCGACAAAAAAAATATGTACAAAATTTATGTTTTTTTGTAATATAAAATTAGTAGCTGCATTTTGAAGCTATCTGCGAAACCAAAGATTCGCCAAAGGCACCAGTTGGAATTAAAGGATCTTTTTGCCTTAAGCTAAACATAAACAGCAATTTTAGTTTCATCAGTAGTTGCTTAGGGATAAACAGCTCGTATTCAGCATTAAATTTGATAAAATAATCGATTTGATATACTCAATTAATATTTAATTGGAGGATTCGCTAATCGTAGCACATATCTTAGAATTCACAGCAAACTCAATTGCATAAATATTATTCAGTGAGCGCGAAACGGGAATTGTCTATAACTTACGTTCATTTATTTATCTGTGGTCAACAAACTATTCAAATGAAAATATTAACAATTTCAGATAAAAGAGCTTTTCAATTTGTGGAAACTTCTGAGCCTTGGAGCACTATTCAACATGGACAACTGAGAACTGACTGAGGGACAACAATAACAACATAATTATTTAAATAAAAAGCCATGATTATTATTTACAATGTGTTGTTTACAATTTTGTTCTAAGCGGTACACGTTTTACAATCTATAAAAGCAATTCAGTAGAGTTTCCAGCCGGGCTTTATCGACGCTTTATGGATATTTTGCCCTTGGCCAAATCCGACATGTTTATTCTGAATTTGCTGTCATTGGAGCGCTTTACCCAGATCTGCAAAAGAGGAGAAAATATTCAATAGGGATTCAACTGATAATGCGGGTAGTGCCTGGGAATGGCCATGATACGTACGACTTCGTTGCCGATTGCTTGAATTGTGGCAGCACACTTGTTCATGTCTTTGCCTTCCACATAGACCTGCTGGCCGCGACAGAACCAGCGGCGCTCGTAGAGCAACTTGTTGTCCTCGATGCGCGTCTCCACGTAGCTGTTCGCCTCGACGAGCAGATTGTGCGCCTGCTGTTGCTGCTGCTGCTGGGAGTTCGTGTAGGAGCCCATGCCGTTCTGTTGCAGCGGCAACGGTTTGCCGCGCTGTATCATCTTGAGATCGGACTCGATTTCTTTGTCGTCCAGCTGATAGACGAGCAGCTGGCCGGTGGCGGGCTTGCGACGCTTCTCAATTACCGGCAGGGGCTCATTGGGTCTCCGTCGCAGCTTGCGGGTGACCGTCGTCTTGATCTCCATGGAATCGTTGGTCAGCTCCAAGCTGTAGCGCTCGTTGTCGATCTGTCGCTTGCGATCCTCATAGTCAGCCAACAGATTATCCTTGAGGTCCATCATCTTCTCGTCGAACTCCTTCTGCGCGGCTTTCTTCTCCAGAATGTAGTCGCGCTCGACGCAGTCGCGCATATAGTCCTTGTAGGTCTCATTGATGCGCCGTCGCTCCTTCAGCTGGTTGTCCACCTTGCGCAAACGCTTCATATACTCCGGGTGTATTAGCTGATGAAGCTCCTCCAGCTGCTTCTGCAGATTGATCAGCTTGTGCTGGTACATTCTGCAAAGATGCAAAGATGTGGCAAGTGTGACCAGCTATTTTATCATATTTTCACTTACTGTTCTTTCAGCTCGCTGTTGATGCCACTGTTGCTGCCAATGCTGTTATTGTTGTTATTATTATTATTGTTGTTGTTGCTGTTGTTGGACGAAGTGCCGTTAGTGCCACCATAGCGAGTCGGGCTTCGAAACTCGGTTTCGCTGGCGTCTTCAGTATCTGCAATTGCCAAGCATTCCATTCAAATTAAAATTAAAAGCATTTTCTTTTTTTTGCGGCTTTGAGCCCCAAAACAAATCCATTTTTATACTATAATACCGAAGGTATAATTGTTATACTATAATACCTAAGGTATAATAGTATATTGGGTTTGTGCCAATGTCCGTCATACTGTCCGTCCGTCTGTTTGAACGCGCGTTTCTCCGACACCCTTAGAGATAGAGACTTGAAACTTGGAACATATGCTGGAAAGTAGCATCAAAATTTAAAGTGTTAAGGTTTTAGTCCTACGTCCACCAGGGAGCTAGAAAATCGATAAGGCCATATATCTCCCACTATTTTATTGATACAGCCACCAATATTGGTTGGTAGGTTGTTTGCGATGTCTTCCTCCGACCGACGCCGTCAGCCCCCCTAAAGCTTAAGTAACCAAATTTGAAAGGTATATTGCTAGTAACAAAACCTCCGCCACAAAACCTCTCATATCTCCCGTAATTTAAGAGCTACAGTTGACAAACTTCGAAGAAGGGTTACTATCTTATATCTACCTCAATCTGAAAGGCAAACTTTGACAGTATTTCTTGGCTGCACACAAATTATGGTATCATAGTATTTCGCTGTCGGTTACGTCCGACTGCAACGTTCTCTCTTGTTTTTCCTACCTTCCTCGCTGCGTTCGTCGCCAATTGACTCGTCGTCGTAGTTGTCGCCTGAGTATAGTGTGCAGTAGGCGTTCATTTTGCTTCTTGTGTCTGGGCACAGCGTGGCGAGTACTTTTTGCTTGTGGCAATTGAGAATATATATTTTTTTTCGTTGGTTTTAGATTGCTGCAATTGTTTATATTTGTTTCTCTATGAATACACACACACAGACGTGTGCCAACTGTACGTGTTGACAAATGCATGTTGTTAGCTGATCTGGCAACGCCAAAGCATTATCGATAATCCTGACGGTGTGACCAAACCATTCCAAGTAAAGAAAATGCAACTCAGCGTAGCCATCTTGAAATTTCACCATATTATCGCGTTCAAATTGAATAAATACGTTACATTTGAATTATGCAATATATAGAACCACTCAAATATTGGAATTATGTCCTTATTCTTATATAATACCATACATAGACAATCAATCAATAAAATCAAATGAACAATTTTAGATGTGCATTAATTTTTTACAAACTGCTGAACTATAGCGAAAATTAATCGAGAACCTTCCACATTACAAATTGCAAGAATTTATGTCACACATTGTTTATGAATCATGCATTATGATTGCATACACTAATCGGAGCAGAGTGGTTAAGTTAAGAATCCACCCACGGTTAACAGTGCCCACAACTTTATACACATACCGATGTATGCACATATATGAACATCAGATGTAGTGCCTGTCTGTATATTCCATAAGTTTTTAATTTAAATAAACATGTTTGAAGCTATGACAACACAAATATTCAAACAATATATATAAGAATAGACATTACACATTATGGTTGGAACACTTTAAATTTTGCTTGCCAAATGTTTCTGTTGCCTCGAGTGCTGACACATATACACACACACATATATATATATATATATTTATTATATATATATTATATATATTATTCTAGCGCTGTCGTCAAGCAGTGACGCCCACGCGATAGATCTATTTGCCTTAGTTGAAAAATTGGCGTATTATACATCAACTAAGAATTCCATGCTAAATCATCTCAAGTGAATTTTGATTGATTTGCAGTTGTCTGGCCTTAAAGCGGGGCGAGGTAATATGAAATGTGAAAATGTGATTAAACATGTACATATACATATATGAGTATACACACATACTTACAAAAGTACAGGCACATTCGCAAATTAGCAACCAACTTTTCGACAATAATTCATATTTTTAATTTCGCTATTGATTTTTGTTTGTGAAAGTCTCAAACTT
Source organism: Drosophila kambysellisi (assembly GCA_035042185.1). NCBI lineage: Eukaryota > Metazoa > Arthropoda > Insecta > Diptera > Drosophilidae > Drosophila > Drosophila kambysellisi. The sequence goes on from JAWNLS010001080.1 coordinate 1,511,682, forward strand.
CTGTACAGAAAATTTTCGAAAAGTTTTTAAAACCTATCATAATACAATCCAATCTTCGAGTAACCACTGTATCTCCATATGTATGTATGTTTGGTATGCGTATGTGTGTATGTATGTATAAGTGTATCTGTGCGATGCTAGAGGCAGATGAACATTCTCGACGCTGCTATGGGAAATTTGTTTTTCTTAATTTGATCGTTAGTCAGTCTTGCTTCGCATATTGCAAATGCACAAATATTTGGACTTATTCGCATTATGTACGTATGTACAGTTGGGGCCAAAATAATAGTAGCGCTAATTCCGAAAACATTTATTTTGAATGTGACCCATTTTATGGTAATAAAATCTAAACCTCTTCACAATCTCCAATATGAAGAATATTTAAAATCTGTAAAACAAAGAATGTTTGCTATTCCAAGTGGGAATGTACCAAAATACAATTATTTTCTAAATATTAAACGTAGTAAAATATAAACAGCTATCATATCTAGTTTTAGAAAGATTATTTAGCCGTAGTAAAAGCTGAGTAAACTACTCTTTATTCCAATTATATAATATAATAAATTTAAATAATAATTTAACAAAAATAAATATAAAATAACTTTATTAAAAATACACAATTAATATTAAATATACTATTAATAATAAACTATAATTAAAGTTTGTTAAATAATTTTGTAGCAATGCCAATTTTATTGTTACTTATCTTTAGTGTTGAATGCTTGTGCTTAAACAAATGTTCATAATTTTGTTTAAACATTTTTGAAAACATATGTATGTGTGCACTTCTATTATTTTGACCGCAGCTGTGTGTGTGTACATACATACGTACTAATGTAAATGCTAGTATTTTGGCGTTTCTGTCGCGTAGTCTTAGCTGAGATCGAGATCGAGATCTTTGCCGCCTTCAAGGCCGACAATTACGATGAAATGAGTTTATTGTTTGGACAGTGGCATTAACGGCGGTTGTTGTTAGCAGCATCCATCCATGTGGGCGCTGCCGAAAACACCTCAGCAGCAGCTGATGATTGTTAATTTATTTTTGAAATTCATGATTGAATTTATTGTATTACCCATATTTTGTTTCGGTGTTTTTTTTGTCGTGATCGCTGCGATTCGTGACGAGTGCATACATTTTTAAATGAATTGGAAATATTCATAATTAACAGCGCATTCAAATTATTTGCAAGGGCTGATGACTTCTGCGGTTTGTCGCCGCACCGTAAAAGGACAGGCATGATATACACACATATGTCGATATGCGGTGCCCAATGTCATCGATTACTCATCTCACTTTGCATTTGTTTACAAACAAATCGAAACGATATGGAAATGTGTCGCCAACGTTGCCTCCACCCACATGTTTCGAGCAAAACACACGTATATGTATGTGTGTGTCAGTGTGTATGTCTGAATACGCACTTACACATGTGCATATTATTTGAACGCAAAACTGATACGTAGCTGGAGTTACAAAGTGGATTCAAATCTGTCGTTCTTTGCCCTAAAACGGCAGTGATCATAAAGTTTTAAACCGGTTGACATTGCCGTTACTGGTTACTGGTTATTGGTTACACTTCCACCCCCACAATGTTAACAATGACTGACTTTAGCTGCTTAAACTTATATGCATATTCACAACAATTTAAATGAATGTGTAAAGTTCTTAACATTCTAATATTCTATTACTAAAAAAAGGACCTGTCAGTCTGGTAATTTCAGAGCTTTGTCAAGTAAAGACAAAACAAAGATAGTCGACAATTGAATACCCTTCCTTAGACAAGCACGTGTATATAAAAGCGTGTCGATATGCCAGACGTGCAAAACTGTAACTTAGTATACATAGGGCAGACAGGAACGCTGTAGAGCATTCGCACACTCTTCCCTCACACTCGACCACTCCCAATTACCATCCCATTCACACTCTCAATTCATACGCAGCCCATTCACTTGTTCCTTGCCGGCAAGAGAGCTATGCTGCAAAGAGAGTGCAAGTGGGCTGTGCTGACGATGTGTAGATGTGTGGGTGCTGTTACTGCCAGTCGCTGCCATGTTGGCTTTACTTTGTGGTTCGCATTCTCTCTCGCTCTCGTTCTCGTGCTCTCTCTCCGTGCTGTAGTGTTCTCTTTTGTGGTTGCGGTCGCGGCGTTGGCACTGCGCTATAAAAGCGTTCACATACCGAAAATGCAAAACAGTCCAACAGAAAACTTTGAGGCGCGGTGAATTGTGCGATCCGAGTTGCTCGAACACATACACAAACAAATACATACATAGAAGAAGAAACATTTGTGATTTTTTTTGGTTCTGATTAGAAAGTGAATATATATATACACAATACATACACAAGCTGACCAAGTCCAATTGGTAGAAACACCAAGAAAACTACAACGGTGCGCGTGAAAACAACCCGAAGCAGAAGCAAGAAGAAGAAGCAGCTAAAAACTCAAGAAGTTTTGTAGTTCTATTTAACCACAACACACAAAAGAAAAACAAAAATGGCCGAGGCTAATAAGAGAAATATTCCCATCAAATTGGGAGACTTCAGCGTTATCGATACGGAGTTCAGCAGCATACGCGAACGCTTTGACTCCGAGATGCGTAAAATGGAGGAGGAAATGGCCAAGTTTCGTCACGAGCTGATGAACCGCGAGGCGAACTTCTTCGAGTCAACCAGGTAAGCAATCCAACGTGATAAACTCCAATTGGAATGCGCTAACAAGTCTCTTTCTTGACTTGCCTCTTTGTGTGTGTGTGAGTGTGTGTGTTTGGGTCTTGTCTAATTTTGTTTTGACCAGGCTCTTAGCACCAGTCTAAACGTTGAGTTGTTTATTCAGATAAGGGTTAATTCCGTAATGGAATCCAATGGTCTTTATTTGCTTTTATATACATAGTTATATTTAGTTTGCGATAAAACTGTAATAAATTAAACAGTAAAAGTCAGTATAAATTGTACAGAACTAATTAACTAATTAAAATTACTATTTGAAATAGAATAAATCGAATGCTGAAATGCAGAATATTTCGGAATATTCCAGAATAAACAATCGAAACTCATATCTCTAGGTATTACTCCTAGTAATTGAGAAATAATCAACATATGTATATATTAAGAGACAGAGAGAGAGAGAGACAGAAAATATCGATTATGAAAACAGCACTTCAATATGTTTATGTTTTCTAAAAAAGTATCTTGAACTTTGATAGATTATGAAAACGATACTCAGTACTCATGAGCAAGTTACGTACTCTTTAGGATACCCCAAACATTTTCATCTAAAAATAGAAATGCTATGGCACGGTAACATCATCATCATCATCAACATCAGCATCATTATCGTCGGCGGCGCCGACAGAATGGCTGGATTACGAACTGGGGCTAAGGCCATAACGCCACTGAACGCCCCAGATACACACAAATTTTCTTATGTTCTATATATATAATCATATATGTATATATATTTGTACCTATGTATATGTGAGGGAATGAGTCACTTTGGTTTTCTTTTACTACAACCCCCCACCTCCCCACCACTACCACCGCTACCACCGCCAACGATTTATGTTTATTGGATCCCAGGCCGAACCGTGTACCTCGCCGTCCGCACCATATGCGCATATTTCAAAACTGCATAATATTTTCAAGTCAAATTATTTATTACATTTTTTTTCATTTCAAATTTTTAAACTTGATCATTTTTGTGGCAAACTAATCGCAGATACAAATACGCTTGCAGTTATCTATATACATATGTATATATACATTTGTTGGTGTCTGGCATGCAACCCTGCTTATAACGGTATCCCATGGTTGCATTCAAGAAGAAATAGAATAACAAAAAAACACGTATTTCTGCACACAATATGATGTGGCGTAACGGAATTATAGCGTACAGCGGCACGCACACACACACACAGTCAGAATATTGTGCAGAAATGTGAATATATAATTCAAATATTTACTAAATAAACAGACAATGTGAAGGCGGCGGTTAAAGATTGAAGCAAAATAAACATACATATAATTGTGCTAAAAGAGCACATAAAGATGTACACGCTATGTACACAGATATGTACATTTATACATACCTGTATGTACTTCAACACGTCTAAAGAGAGCAAAATGACGTCGACGCTGCGTTGACGTTGACGTTGCCGTCGCGGTTGCGCCTCGCTGGCCTTTCAATCTTTCAATCTTGCTTGTGACTGCGAGGCGGCGGCGACGCGTGGGCGCCACTTGAGGCGAATTCGAAAACGTCTATCGCTTTAGCTTAGCTTCGACTCTAGAGCAGCTAATGATGACATAATCGATGCGATTTCTTGTCCTCATTGCATTTGCATGCTCAATAATAGAGCTAACGCTAGCGTTAGCGTTAGCGTTACCATTAGCGTTAACGGTAACGTTAGCGTTAACTCAAGAAAACTTTCTAAGCAAAGTTTCGGGTTGCGTGCGGCTGGCTCGGAACAAAACTTTCGCATAAAAAGCTGCGTAAAAAGTTTTGTCCAACTGAAAATGAACCGAAATTGGTTTTGTTTTTGTGTTCGAGGCCCATCAATGTCTCACATTGGGTGACCATGCACCAGAAACCGCTTATGGGTGCTGGTTGGTGTTGTGGTGAAAAGTTCAGGGTTGGTAGAATAGGATAGGGGAGGGAAAATTAAGCCATGACTCATTTGGTATCGAATATTAGTCGACGTCTGCATATTAGCTATAAAGACAGACAAACCCTCAATGGGCATACAGCGGGACATCTGCCGTTGGCTGTGTAATGAATGTTTAGAATCAACTGTTTGTTGTTGGGTGTTTAAAAATAAATGATCACGTCATTGGCATCTGGGTTCGACATACACATATACAATAGACAACTAATTGATTTTTCTAAAATACTCTGTACTCTTCGAAATTGTTCTATTCCTCTATACAGACACTATACATTGTATGTATAAATATATATAAAATGATCAAGTGCAAATTCCAGATATAACGTATTCTTTGTGTGTACATAAGTACGATCGATCGATTGATCGGCTTTAAATAATATAGTGGGTGGGTCGCAAAATAAAAGCACTTTGGTTCGAGATTTCTAAATATATTTTTAAATTTATTATATCTTAATTCCATAATGCGTATTCGAATCAGAAGATATGGAAATATACTTAAAAAATATGAATAATAGACCGAGCCCCACTGTCTTTCAATAAATTGGCATTGCTCTCGATGCTCGATGATTGTTTGGCTTTGTACACAATTCTAGGGTAATTTAAAGCGCCCCCGATTCAATTTGCAGCTCAATGGGCGATCTGCCAATTGTGAACAGTATTTATTAGTTGCATGTATTATACTCGTGTATTGTGCTCGAGAAAGACAGAGAGAGATATAGATAGAATAAGAGATAGAGAGAGAAGTTGGGTTCGGGGTTGAGTTGTGGATCAGCGTATTTGTTTATGCAAATAACTGGTTCGTACATACTACAAACATTCAAAACTTGTCCCGATCGCATCTATATACATACATCTGTATTTAAGTATGTATCTTTTTACTTGCACCCGGCACTTTGACTTGGCCAAATAAAGTGTTAACTGTTTATGGATAGAGATTAAACGTCGAATTTTTGGTTAATCATGGTGGCGTAGCATATTTTCGTTATTTGGATTTATTCTGATATGATCAAAAAGCATAAGTAAATAATATCAGCAATTAAACTTAAAACAATTATATGTATTTTATGTACATAAATATTTCCCTCTTATTTGTGCATATTAGCATATTTCTGTTAATTAATGTGCTGCCAATTTTGCTTAGACGTGATGCAACTGATGATGCTATCGATAATAAGTAATGGCCAGATGATATCATGCAAATTTTTAGCACAAGCATTTCGTAAGCTGTTTGTGACCTGTGCGAGATTTGATGACACTTGTAATCGTTGTTGATCGATGATCGATGATCAGCTTCAGTGCCTTGCTGTCTGCCTACCGATTAGAATTTGTTTAGTTGCAACTAAACTCAACGACACTTGATATGCTTTGTTGTTTTTGTCTTGCTTGTTTCATTTCGTGTATTTTGTTGTGTTGTTTTTTCTTTTTCTTTCATGCAGAGCTTTTCCATAACAATAACGAATAACAAAAAATAATGCATGACATCATCAGACGCGGCGGCAACGGTGAGAGATTCGAACTTGAGCGTATGCCGTTGTCAAATCTATATACAGACATATGCATGTGTGTGTGTGTGTGTGTGTGTATGCTGTCCAATTGAAGAGAGTCAATATATGTATGTATGTATGTGTCTGTGTGTGTGTCTGTCTGTTTGCTTGTGTGCTGTGTTTTTGGCTAGCCATAAGCAACTTAGCGCCAACACACGACTGCTGTGTTCCGGCAGGTGCTTTGACTTCCTCTTCTCTATGACTACTACTGTAGCTCTCCTATGGCCAATAAGACAGAGTTAGAATTAACGGTTTCCACTATTAGTCACACACGAGCGTACGTAGGTAGGGCAGCCATGCGTATGTGTATGTGTACATGTGCATGTGTGGGTTGCATTTAACATCAGTTCAGGTGCTGCACGGTTGTCGGCAGCAAGGTCGGCTTCGGGCACGTTTACAGTTGCCAGTCGATGGCACGCTTATCAGCTTGTCAGCTTGCATGTGTGTAGTTATGCGTATGCATGTGTGTATTTGCTCGAGTGTTGAGTAGCGTGCGTGGACAAAGATCTCAGACGGCAATTACGGTTCATTGGTCGGCGCTACTCAATTTTGTTTTCGGTTTTCCGTTTCTGTGTAAGCTTTTATGAGTGCATGTGTGTGTGTGCCGGTGTATGTGTGTTTACATATGTATGTGTATAATAGCTTTTAGCATCTTAACTAATTTAAGTTGATATACAAATTAAAAATAATGCACAGATCAACTGTTAACCAAAGACTATCTTATAAATATCTATGTATATACATACATATATTTATATGTATATACATACATATATTTATATGTATATACATACATATATTTATATATACATACATATATACAATATCTTTCTTTATTTCTATCTTCCCTGACAATAATTAAATGCTGCTTTGGAAATAAAAACAACTGCAATTAAAATAAATACATAAACATATCTTTAACTGATTTACAATATTTTCCTCTTGAAAAGCTCTACTAAAAAAACAACAACTACAACCAGGTACTCTATCAAATATGCTATAAAATTTCAAGTTTTTTTTTCTTTATTGAAAATATGTTTTATGTAAAATTATTAATTGGTTTATTTGTTTAGTTATTGCTAAAAATGCCACTTTCCGAAATACTGACTGACTTGTTAATAATAACCACACATTCATATGTATGTGTGTAAGTGTTGGTAAATATTTATTAATTTTTGTGTTTTTGTAGATGTACACACATACATATATACAAATAAATACACTTTGTATTTGCACTGTATTTTGACTGACAGATTCGTGTGTTGTCACTTAACCAAAAGTTTAGCGAATTCATTTTAAAAAACACACACATACATACATACATGCACAGAAAATATACATACACAAAATCGTATGCGAAATATTTGGCAGGTGTTTTAACATTTTCTATTGTTTAGAGTTAAAACAGCTTTGAGAGTTCAATCAACTTGAAAGTTGCCAGATTTTGTTAAGTTACATTAAAAACGCTTAAATAAACTCTTCCAGAGCGAGTATGGGATAGTCTGTGAGGCATATAGATATCTATTTTTCTAGTTATAGAAAATGACTCAAACAGATATTTGGAATTGTCTGTATGGTTGGCCAGGTTGGCGCCTGAAAATCTTGGCACATTTGCCAAAAGCTTGTGCCCATTGTGTCTGAGCAGAAGAGCGAGAGAAAACACTTAAATCACCGAAAACATTAGATGTAAGTTATTTACGAGTTGCCGAAGATTAAATACTCTTGCAGAATAATCCTTCTTCTTAGTAGGGATCTATTTCTAGAATTGTATTAAGGTGAAATTCTATCAGAGAAATTCATTGGCATACACATATATACATATGTATATATGTATACATGCATACTTATGTATGTAGATAGATTCCACACTTTAAAAGGATTTTTGAAATGCAAATGAAATATGCTTACGCTATATATATTTATATATACAAATACATACATGTATGTATGTGTGTATATACCCTATGAGCTCCCCCATTCGCTCTTTTTTTTTTGTTGAGCTGCACAGCTGCCAGCTGTCGTTACAAATTATAAATAAACGCTGTTCCAGGGCGGAAATCCCTGATCGTATGTAGAAATAAGTACGTAGTACGGTTGTTGCAACTGGAAGAGCTGCAGCAAGCAGAGATAAGCCTTAGATAGAATACTTCGATTTACCATCAGTTGCATTTGAAGCGTGTTTGACAGCGGGTTTACATTCACCAATTTCCCGAAATTGATTTGCGTTCCGATTTGTATTTGGTCCACGTAATGGAGGCATTTTCACGCACCTTTCACAAAACGTTTCGCACGAGCAACACAACAACAACAACATCAACAAGAACAACAAAAACTTCGACTAGGTGTACAATTTATGATTTTGTAGATAAACATTCTGTTCGGAATTGTAATTAATTATGTGGCCATAACTAATATGCTGTATTCACATTTGCATTACTTATTTTGCAGCTCAACGACAAACTCGGCACTGCCGTCACGAGTACCCAAGCAACAGAATTACGTGTCGGACATTAGCTCGCCCTTGATACAAGTATGTAAATCTCTCTAAACAGATTGTGCTGAAAGAGTGCGAAGCTAACTAATTGTTTATTCTTCACTACTTGTATTGTTGCATCTGCCTGCAGGATGAGGGTGATAGCAAAGTGCTGAAGCTGCGCTTCGATGTCAGCCAATATGCGCCCGAGGAGATTGTTGTGAAAACTGTCGATCAGAAGCTGCTGGTAAATATTTATAAATTGATGGACATATATTAATGTGCATAACTCATATATTTAACCATATTTGCAGGTGCATGCCAAGCACGAGGAGAAGTCAGACACAAAGAGCGTGTACAGGGAATACAATCGTGAATTTCTGCTGCCGAAGGGTGTCAATCCCGAATCGATACGCTCGTCCCTCAGCAAGGATGGTGTCCTAACCGTGGACGCGCCATTGCCCGCCCTTACTGCTGGCGAAACTCTGATTCCCATTGCGCACAAGTGATGTGGAACAACAACTGGTTGCGGTAGCATCTTTCATCCCCCATGTTGAGGCCAGCTATCCAAATATCCCGAGCGCCGTCAGCGTATTTCTAGCACCTACTAAAATCGCAACAGATGATTAACCCCCACAGAACTTTTGGGGACATCACAGATCAGAATTCAACAATTGGCCGCCTATATGATTATAGAATTTTTTGTTTTTGCATTAAAAGCTAAATATTATAATACTGACTTACTTCTCATACTTAACTGTAATAACTTAAGTGTAATGCAAATTATTATTAAATTTGATTAATTTAATTGATATTTATAATTCTCGCAATTAAATGTTATTATTTTCTTGTCGTAGTCGCCAAACGCATTTGTTTTTATACCCGCCTCCTTAGAGGATATTATAATAAAGTAACTCATTAAAGATGGGATCGGATGCATATATGTACTATATATTGTTGCTAGCAGCTATTGTATCTGAGATGCGACAATCATTCCATTTTCTCAAACAAGGCCTTACAATATCTACATATGTATGTATTTTTGACGAATTGTACTGCTTTAAATCTTTCATTGAGTTCCGAGAGATCCGAGATATGTGATATTTTATAATATGGCTCTGCAACTCGTCTGCAGTAGATGTTCATATATAGTTCGATGCGAGATAGCATGCTTAGAGGTGTGAGTACAGGATCATGCTGGCACGCTCTAAATCGTGTGACCCTGTATAATATGCATACATATGTATATACATGCTGGCTCTGATGTATGAATGTACATACATAAATACATACGAGTGCTTAGGCGTGTACGTCATTATGTTTCTTACAGTCTTTAAATTAAAATATTTTCTATTTATATTTCATCTTTATAACATTTGTTAATGTAGCCGAAATTCAAAAATGCAAACGGAGCCCAAGTCCGAGCACGCGCATATGGGCAGGGATGTGAATCCGGATACGATGTATACAGAGCGGTTGGTCGAGGATCCCCGCTATCGCATTCGACCGATGCAACAGGTGATTTCCGCACTGATTGGCGGCTTAATCACAACCTTTGTGGGTGAGTAGATTGCAATAGGAGAGGCAGGCAGGTGTTCCATTTATATTGATTGAAGCACATTGTTTGGCTATCCAGTCACGCCCCTGGAAGTGGTGAAGACACGCGTTCAGACGCAGTCGCAGAACCAGGTACGAAAGCCCCCAGTTGTATCCAAGCTGTGCTATGTTTTTCACAACGGTCTCATGACGCACGTCTGCAAGCCAGGTGCCAGCGATTACTTGGCCAAAAACGCCGCCGATGCAGCCAATTTGCGTCCACTGCGCGGCAACATGGTGAGTAGAAGCTGGAAGATCCTCGATCTGTCAGTTGGCAACAGAACGCCCATTAGGAAATAGAGTGAGAGGCTAAAGATTAACTAGTAGTCAGCAGCAGCTTAATAACAAGTCGACTTCTCTGCAGGATACATTTATGAAAATCATTTGCTGCAATGGTGTTGCTGGCCTCTGGTCTGGTTTAAGTCCAACGCTAGTTTCGGCGCTGCCGTCAACAATCATATACTTTGTGACCTATGAGTATCTGAAGCACTCGTTTGCCAATCTCTATTCTACACGGCAGACGGGTCCACGATTACCCGAAGACGGCGATGTCAAGAAGCAGGTGAAGACAGCGTCGGAGACGAAACTGACGTTACCATATGCGGTGCCAATGGCATCGGGGATGTGTGCACGTATCGTCGTTGTGACGGCCATAACACCACTGGAAATGGTGCGCATCAAGATGCAGTCGGGCTTCGTAACGTACACGGAGCTGTGGCTTGTGTTGCGCACGCTGATCAGAACGCAGGGCATTTTAGGATTGTGGCGTGGCTGGCCGCCGACTGTGATGCGGGATGCACCTTTCTCGGGCACCTACTGGGCGACCTATGAGTACATTAAGCGTGCCTGCAACGTGTCACATCCATCGCCTTGGTTCAGTTTTGTCACGGGCGCAGCATCCGGTGCGGTGGGTGTCAATATCATCATCTCTGTTGTCGTACATAATCTTATGCACCTTACCTATAAAATGAATTGGGCACATCTTAGTTGGCTACATTGGTGACAATGCCGTTCGATTTGATTACCACGCACACGCAAATTGAGCTGGGACAGGATATCCTATACACGAACTCGTCGGGCGGTGCAGTTGGCAAAGGTGGCAACGCAAACAAGGCCGAAAGTGCAACGGCATCCGTCCAAAAGTCGGTGTTTTCCCGACTCCGTGTATTATATCGACAGCAGGGCATACGGAGCCTCTACGTCGGCGTTATTCCCCGTCTGATGCGTGTGATGCCCGCCTGTGCCATTATGATATCAGCATTTGAGTACAGCAAATCATTCTTCTTCAGATACAATCTAGATCTCCAGGAGGCTGGTACGTATCCGTTGCAAATACCAAAGGCTTCCATGGGCATTTTGCAACACTAGCTTATCGTTGCATTTGATTGTAAATGGCTAGAGTAGTTGTACCCACCTATCGAAAAGTAAATACTTATAACTTAATAGTATCGATGCCATGTGTCGAATGTTTTGCAATACAGAGTACAAATATATCGTTGATTTAGATGGCAAACAGCTGTTGCAACTGCAAGCCGGCACCTATGTCAGCTGATAAATTATCGATAAGTTTGACCGCACTTCACACACACACACTATATGTTGTATTTATCGGGAGCTTATAACATTCTCACTTGTACGTCCTTAATTGAATGACAATAACAACGAAACAGCGTGCATAAACACTAACAATAACATTTAGGTTACCGACGTGCCTCTTAACGCGCCAAGCCAAGTGAATCATGCCGGAGTCAAACACAAAACCAAATGCACCAATAACAAAGACCAACTATGGGTCAGCTGCGTTCCGAGCAGAACCGAAGTTCACAATGACAGATCCTAGATTTCGAATTCGACCTATGCAGCAAGTTGTGTCTGCCTGTACTGGTGCCATGATCACCGCCTGCTTTAGTAAGTGACAAAACAGAGCGTTGCTTTATATATACCCTAAACTAAATACACGTGTACAGTGGTCGCTCCGAATACTGGAAACTTTAAGTTTTTTAAATTTTAATTATCCGGAAATTTTAAAAATAGTTTGCAATGATTCTAAAATTCTTAGTCTTTGGAAAAATGTTTTTAATTTTTGTACCTGTGTCATTGAACATTCGCATCAAAAACATACAATTTTCAATATTATCTATGTGATTATTGTAATATAACTGAATTCGATCAAGTTAAAATTATTTGCGAATTGTTAAAGCGAATATCCACTGTATATCACTATATGTACATGATTATAGTTATTTCACCACATTATGTGCTTATTACAGTGACGCCATTGGATGTTATTAAGACCCGTTTACAGGCCCAACAGTCGGCGCTTCTGTCCAATAAGTGCTTTCTCTATTGCAATGGCCTCATGGATCACATATGTCCATGTGGCCCGACTACGCCCACGCCTACTTCAGCTTCCAGTCATGCATTTAACAAGCCAGCATCATCCACCCATTTTACGGGCACAATTGTGAGTATATCTTGTGGATAATATGCCTAGATTTAAATTTTGAATGTCAGTTTCACTTTTCCTTGTGCAGGATGCATTCATTAAAATTAGCCGCGCTGAGGGCATTGGCACACTGTGGTCCGGCCTGAGTCCGACACTCATCTCTGCGCTGCCCTCGACAATTATATACTTTGTGGCCTACGAGCAGTTGAAGGCACGATTCGCTGATCTGCACTACAAATATGTGGCGCCAGGTCAAAGTTCACACTACAAAAGGGACATTCCAATGCTGGTACCGATGCTTGCTGGCGTCACAGCACGCATCATGGCCGTTACATTTGTTAGTCCCATTGAGCTGATACGCACCAAAATGCAATCGCAAAGAATGACCAACGCCGAGATGCTGGGCACCATCCGGCAAGTGATGCAGTCGCAGGGCGTCTTGGGGCTCTGGCGCGGTCTGCCGCCAACAATTCTGCGCGATGTGCCCTTCTCTGGCATCTATTGGACCTGCTATGAGTACCTGAAGAGCAGCTTTCATGTCGTCGAGCCCACGTTCGCCTTTAGCTTTGTGGCGGGCGCTATTTCGGGTTCGGTAAATTGAGTCGATGTTACAAATAATTATTATATTCTTCTTGTCTTAATCACATTCATCTTTTTATTTGTTCAGGTTGCTGCAGCCGTTACGACACCATTTGATGTGATAAAGACGCATGAGCAAATCGAGTTCGGTGAGAAATTCATATTTGCAGGTAGGCCTCTTGCTACAACTAGTATACCGCTCGTTGGGAGCTCCACTGATGCTTCGGTTTGCCTTACGCTAGATAATCCGCCAAAGAGTTTGCCGACCAAATCGGTTTTGGATCGCTTGGCAAGCATTTATCGCATAAATGGAATCCGTGGCATATTCTCAGGATTGGGACCGCGTCTGTTTAAGGTGGCGCCAGCCTGTGCAATCATGATATCGACTTTCGAATACAGCAAAGCGTTCTTTTACCACTATAACGTGGACCAACACAATCAGACGTTACTGGCCAGCAATGATGCGGCAAGGTCAAATGTGGTTGCAGTCTACACGACGAGTGGAAAAGATTAGGATGAACTGGAAATGGCTCGGGCCAATTACGACATGCCTGTAAATATGTAAATTATGACTAACCTTTATTGAAAAATCACGGCTGTAACGCGTTAAGCAGTTTGAGTTTCAGAACCCGTTGTAAAATTGATGAGTGAAATAAAATTGTTTTAATTTGAAATGCTATAACTTTGAAAAATAAATATTTTGGCGCACTATCGATAGCTTTAGGTGCAACACTTTGATTAATTTCGATAGGCGAGCATATGTTTGCTTCCATTATCGATAACGCTGGAAACACGTGTCGGCCTATTGTGTTTTGTTTTACGTTGTGTTCCAAATAACTACATAAAATGGATAAGCAACAAATAATGGAAATTGATGATGACATATCAGGTACATCATCCGGTGTTAATGTGGTTAAAGATCCACCAAAAAACAAAACAAACATCGCTGCTGCAGCAGAGTTAACAGGGGATAAACAGAAAACTTCCAAACAATCTACACAAAACAAATCCAAAGCCCAAAAGGTGCTTAAGCCTGAGGCAAGTATTCCACGCGGCCAACCAAAATCCAATCGCCCATGGAAGACACCCAAACAAAAGTAAGTCGAATACCAACGTACCACTTGAATGGTCATGTTATAAAAAATTAAAAAATAAAATCCCACAACTTATTCGCAGATTCAGTAAAATCAAGAAGACAGTAAACCGGTTGACGTTTGAAAAGAAAATGGAGCTGCGGAATGAAATGCGTTACATAAAGGAGAAGTCCAAAGAGATCAAGGAGCAGCGCAAAGAAGCCGCCGTCCAGCGTCACCAGCGTCGCGTGGAGAACGCCGAACGTCGCCTGGCCAATGAGCGTCGCTCCGAAGTTGTGCAAGTGATCAAGAATCCGGCCAAGCTGAAACGCATGAAAAAGAAGCAGATGCGCATGATCGAGAAACGTGATTTGAGCCAAGTTAAAGTTGTATAAGTTGGCTACTTACTCTAGTTTACACTTACTTTTTTTTGCCCCTCTAAATAAATCTAGATTTGTAATGTGATTCAGCACTGTTTCACACGGTAGGGACTAATGTGAAAAATGCAGCATGTAACAGTTTTTCTTTTGTATAATGTAGTTAATGTAAAGTATGTACATATAAACATTTAAAGCTTTGTATTAGCCTAGTTTAACAAATTAACATAATATTCCAAGTTGACAGCATAAGCCTTCTCTTGCTCGCCACCGCTGTCAAGGCGAAATTGTGCCAAAATCTGTTTGCGTTGTTCGTTCAAAGTGTGACTCTGCAGGGCTTTTGGTATGGTGGGCGTGGCATGCTGCATTTTGGCTTGTATGCGTGCACGCAACTTTAGGTCCAAGTGATGTGACAGGGATTGTAATTGCGGCTGTTTGCTCATCGCGTTTGGTAGAGATGTAGTCGGTGTTCGACAGTGTAGTAATGATTTGATGAAGTCACAAATCGATTGAGAGGCTGCATTATAGTCGGAATCATTTAATGTTAAGCTATTCAACGCCCAGGCGTCATTGCTGGGATCCTCGAGTCGGGTTTGCATTTGACGGATAACAGCTTCGGGCACAATTACGTCTGATTCACGCTTTCCGTTGGCCAGCAGGCAAGCAGCTAAGGGGGTTGCCACATAAATTTGAGCAAAAATGCAGTTTTGGTCGCGACACTGCTGATATAGCTTATAGCGCATGCTGCGATAATAATGATTATCATCGCAAACAATCAAATAATTATCGCTCTCCACAGCGGACATTGCTCGTCGCACTTTTGCTGGGAGACCGAGAAGCAGCGGATTATTATGCCTGGCTCGAATTATTTCGATAACTTGGGTTAACAATTGGGAGATGTTGTCGCGTTCCCTTTTATGATCATTGTCATTGCGAAAGTAGTCATCGTAGCACACGTGGAAAACGTTCCAGCTGCCCAGATCTGCCTGATGCTGCAGTATCCAGTTGCTGAGACTTGTTTTGCCGGCACCAGGCAGACCTATTAGCGCAAGCAGACAAATGCTCGACATCTATAGCTTTCAATGTGTATGGTTGTATTTGTGTGTGTGGGTGTGTGTTTGCGTGTTTTTGTTTAACTATCTAGTATTGAAAATAGGAGCAGTGGCATGACATTCCAATCCTGCTGCTACATGGCCAAATTGCCCGGCGTATTGTTGGTGTTGTTGGCGGGCGTTAGAACCGCGCTAGTGGCATCGACTTCCTTTTCCTTAAGCTGCTCTTTAATGCGTTCCTCTTGCTGGTGCTGCTCCAATTTTTTGACATTCTCTTCCACTTCTTCCATTCGTTTGACATTAATTTTGGTTTGCACATCGACGTAGGCTTTCATCATGTTTTGATTGAAGCGCGCAAATTTGGTCACACATCTGTCCACGCAGGTGTTCTGCACATAATATGTGTTTTACTACTATACTATAATATTGTACGCATTTGGCTTACCTCCTGCTCAAAGAGCTCCCGCTGACTGAGATTATCAACGCAACGGTTGAAGCACAACTCCGTCACTTTGTTGTATAATGTGAGAAAATCCTTCAACTGCAAGGTGAATGTTTATGAATTAAAAGTGTCGCAGTTTCACTTAACATGCATTACATTACGCAGATTCGAATCCATTGGAATAACTACAAGGCAGATTAACTGATTTGGAATCGATCACAACTATGAATTTATTTTTGCCTTTTGTATTAAAAGGCCGTAGGCTCCAAACAGCTGTCTTGCTTCTGTCATTTGACAAGTGTAGTCTTATCGATGCATCACATAGCTATCGATTATGTTTCATGACAATGTGAGATTTCGATACTGTTTCTGACGTCATATGCTTACGAGAGGGAAATAATATTTCAAATTTGATTTAATTTAAATATAAAATTATATTGAACACATTTTTCGTGCAGTAATTACATTGCTGTAGCATAATCTTGCAACTCTGCAAATGTTTCGATAAGTGCGCACCTTTCCGGCAACGTAGCGTAATCTTCTAGCTTTTTGAAAGCTATCGATAAAATGATCCGAGTACCCTCTGCCATCAATGTCAATGCACTTGTTATCTGTTGAACGTGCAACATATGACAAGCCCATGCATCTCACACAACAAACAAACATACGTATATGTATGTGTAAGATGAGTGTAGTTAATTAGAAAATCAGGTTTCTTAGCCAGCCCCACGTGCAAGCATATCGCTCATCTCTAATGTGTACCTGTCGGACTGAATTCGAACGACAATCAGCGTGATTACAATAAGGTTTTATTTTTTATAAAAGACTAACGCACATGCACATTGTGCCATATATGCTGCCCAAGCCAAAGAAATACTTAAGCTGTCTACGGCAACATTTCGGCTTAGAATCTTTTAAGCCACTGCAATGGCAGATAATACGTGCTCTACTAACGCAAAACAGTGGCGATGTTTGCACTGTTATAGCTACTGGATATGGCAAGTCGTTGATCTATCAGTTTCCCGCATTCTACCTGAATAAAGTGGTCTTTGTCATATCGCCACTAATTGCACTAATGGAAGATCAGGTGAATGCATTGAATTACAAATCGACATCTGGCGACTGCGCCTGTTTGCTGGGCACTGCACAGGAAGATCGCTCCATTAAGGAGCGCATTTTGGGGCTACAGTTCAGATTGGTTTACGCTACGCCGGAGTACATAACACGTGGCAATGGGCTCAAGCTGCTGCAGGATTTGGGTCGCAATTTAGCGCTGATTGCCATCGATGAGGCGCACTGCATCTCCAAATGGGGTCACGAGTTCCGTCCTGCATATCGTCTGCTCAGCGAGGTGCGGTCGGCAGTACCGGAAGTGCGCTTTCTGGCGCTTACCGGCACCGCAACAAGGCGTGTACGCGAGGACATTTGCCAACAACTTCACATGCGCAACCCACTAATCCTCTGCAGCGGCCTGGACCGCCCCAATCTGGAACTGACGGTGCGTGCAAAGGGTGCAGGTATTTGGTCCGACCTGCAGCCATATCTGAGCTGGGCAAGCGAGGCGGGCGGTTCGGTTATTATCTACAACAACACCATACGCGACACGGACCACATGGCCCAAGTGATAAGCAAGCAGGGTATGCCCTGTCACAGCTACCACAGCAAGTTGCCGTTGGAACTGAAGCGCCGTAATCAACAGCAATTCGCCAGCGATGAGGTGCGCCTCATGGCGGCAACAACGGCCTTCGGCCTGGGCATCGACAAGTCCAACGTCCGTCTGGTGGTGCACTATGGTGCGCCCAGTGACATGGAGCGCTACTATCAGGAGATTGGACGCGCCGGCCGCGACAATCTGCATGCCAAGTGTGTGCTTTTCTATGGCGAAGCAGATGCTGCAATTCATCAACGGTTGCAGCACAGTCAACCACTGACAGCTCAACGTAGCGAGGAGCTGCAGCAGCTGGCCAGAGTCATGTTGGAGTACACACAGAGCAACCAGTGCCGGCGGCAGTTCATACTTAACTACTTTGATGATCAGACTGCTGCTCGCAGCCAGCCGCGTCGCAATTGCTGCGACAATTGCCGTAAGGCGCAACACTTAAAATCTGATCCCGTTGAGCAGCTGGATGTCAGCAGTGAATCACGGCTACTACTTGCCATGCTCAGGGACTTGAATGGCAGCCTTGGTCTTGGCAAACTAATACTTGGGTTACGCGGCTCGCGCAATAAATGCCTGAGCATCGGGTGTCGGACTCACGAGAACTTTGGCAAGGGCGCCCATCGATCCATTGCCTGGTTTAAGGTACTCGCTGAGCATCTGATTTCCACGGGCTACATAAAGAATCAGTATCAGAAGAATGCAAAGTGTCCCTTTGGCTTTCTCATGCCACAGGTCACGCTCAAAGGTTGCCGCTGGCTGGACAACGAGCCGACTGAAGCCAAGAAGATAATCATTGAACCGACACCCCGTGTGGCAAAGCTGCTCAAGCAGCGAAAACGTTGCCGTGATGAGGGCAAGCTACCAAATGAGTCACTTGACTGGGGCTCTGACATCGATCTAAATGAATTGGATGACGTTGAGCAGCAGCAGGAAACGCTTGCGAACAATGAATCTGTGTGGGGACCTGATATCGACATTGATTTCCAGCAAATCGACGAAGAAGTGGCCAAGTCCAATAAGAATCCAACAACTACGCAGCAAGAAGTCAAATCCACCGATCTCGAACTACTGCTTGCCGATTGCCACAAAATTTTGCATGAGGAGCAGGAGGAAAGCGCCATAACACAAAAGGCCCGCAAGCGCGTCTGGCAATATCTGGAGGGCAGCTACCAAAAGCGTCCCCTAATACCAAAGTACAAATACAAGAAACGCACCTGAACATTTGTACAAATTTACACTTGTCAAACTAGAATATAAAATAGTTCGAATTTTGTTAATCACTTTAGCTAATTGAAATATATTTGTACTTAAATAAAGAACAAGTGGTTCAAGAAAACTTATCTAGAAAATATAAAAAACAAAAATCAAACATTTTATTTTAACCAAATCGAAGGATTTTTCTGATATAAACTCCTTTCCTTGTTCACTTTGCTGGGGAAATGTTCTTAACTTGGCCCTTAACCTTGAATTCCAATCGACGGGGTTGGCTTATAAGATTCTTTAGAAATCTGCAAGGATATGGCCGAGTGAGAGTTATTTTTCTATCGAATGTCTTTCTAATGAACTTGTACTAACTTTTAAATGTATGATTTAAACTTTTTACTTATAACTTTATTTTGCTCTATCAATTTTATGGTTCTCCCAAGAATAGGCTTTACATATTTGACTCATTTGCAAATATGCCAACAATTCGATTCCTCCTGTAAGTATGCTGGGATTTATTGCTTCTAGGCAAATTACACCATTTAAGTTTGAACAAAAAATGTTTTAATTTACTTTCCGTTTAAAAAAATATATTTTTGTCTCGCAATCCTTTTAAGTTAAAGTTATTGTTATAATAAATACACTCAGCGAAATTCGATTAAATGCTTTTGATTTTTTTCGCTATAAAATTGAATTTTTAAAATTTTATTTTGTTTCACAATTATTAATTTTTTGTTTTTGAAGTTAGGTTAAGGTGCGAAATTCGATGAAATAAAATTAATATAATAAGTAATTAAAAATTTGTATGTTTTTATGTATGTCTAAATATCTTAAGTGTTATTCAAATAACAAAAACTGGATTAGACACATGATAACGAGCTTTTGTAAATTCTCCCCTTCGGGACACTCCATCGGATGAAACTCTTCATGACCATGATTTACAGCACAGCTCTTCAGCGCCTTACTCCCTTGGACCATTCCATGCGTTGTCTTGTTTAATTACCAAACTCACTAAGGCACATCCAACTGATGATCAAGAAATGCATAGCATCGATAAGTAAGTGTTAAATATTAGTAATTAGCAACCGATCATGTTGGCGGGTTAGACACGAAGAGTAGCGCTGCCTATTCCAAGGCCACTAGATAAGCCATTTGTTTGACTATTACCTTAAATGTCTTTTTTTTATTATGTGACTGCTGTGTTAAAGCCGGAATAATTAATAATTTCATGAATAACAACTTTTCTAAGAAAATTAAATGTTCTTGAAGTCGTCTCGGCTATTTGAAAATCATGTTTACTTTAATTATACTGATGGAAACAATTACATTCCCACTCATCATCACCAGTCGACTACATTATAATTTTTACGATACGAAACCATATACCAGAACAAGCGGGGAAATATGAATGATGGTTTGAAGTTACACAACCAGAAACCAGAACCAGATTTTGATTATAATATTGACGCTCAGACAAAGGCATCCAAAGTTGATAAGCGCAAATTAATAGGTGAGAGAAGGGGCGTGACGAAAGCAAGCAGCAAGCAGCAAGCCAAAATAACTGCCAGATAAAAAATTATTATTTTAACACTTAATTAATTTAAGTTTTTCCTGTATATGTTGATAGTCGCCTTAATGATGTTTCGCGACTAGCGTTGACTGCTTTATGTCTATCTGTCGAACATCTTGGCAAATACCTGCCATATGTTTTAAGTGTATTTAATCTTCGGCATCCAAAAGTTGACTGTTCTTTCCAGTTTTTAATTTAATTCTACAAGAATTTTTGCCGTTACCTTTGAATAAATACCACAAATACATATAAACATATACATCTATGTGTTGGCATACTTAGAACTTTTTATACAAATATATAAATATGTATATATTTTATTGCAGTTTTCTAAAAAAGACATCTTAAGCTTAAGCCTCATAACAGAAATGTAGTTCCCAAGTTTTGCAGAGTAAAATATTTAAATTGTATTCTTTTTATAGAATTTACCAAATAGACACGCAACGTCACGTTGTTTCGATTGGTCTTGCTGTTGTGTCATATTGTATTGTTTGCTTTTTTCTTTTTTTTTTTTTGGTATAGTGATTAATTTATAAAAAAAAAACACACACAATATTTTAATTTATAAGTATGAGGCCATAATATTGTTATTTAAATTAAAGCTAATTTGTTTTAAATCACGTTTCTTTAATTTTAAATTTAAATACATTGTGCTAACGGCACTTAGTTTTTCATCAGCATCGCAGTTCTTTATGACAGCTATATTTATATCTGATGCACAGACACAGATTTGTTGTAGCTACCGGTAAATCCCCAACATTGCCACTTATCGTCATTTGCCTTGAAGCTCGACTTTTTCCCACAGTTTCTGGTTGATTACAGCTTATTCTTATGAAATCTAATCGAGCGCCCTGGGCGATGGGCAGCCAACAAACCGGTTCACTTGTGCATTGCAACAACCCCGGAAGTGGTTGAGGGGTTAGCTAGGCATTCTGCAGAAGAAAACACGTACTTAGATGCCAGGGCTGCAATAGAAAATGCTAACGACTAACGACTAACGACTTAGAATTGAATGAATATTTCAAGTATATATAAAACGATGGGCGTTTAAAATTCGGACTTTCAACCCTGTTCGCCGCTGCTCGGCGCCGACGTCAACAATTCAGCTTGTCTACACAATTCATAAGACAATAGTTTGCGTTTGGGTTTGAGTTCAGTATCCCATTGACTGTCGCGATGCTGAGATTGTCTGGCAAGTGCACTCCAGGTCTTTTGCCTGCTGCAGTGCTGCTGGTAATGCAGCTTACCCCATTGGTGGCAGTAACCACAACAACCGTAGCACCATCGGCACCGCAAGAGCCATCACCACCAACCGACTATTGTACACCGTCTCTGTGCGAAATATATAATGGCAGCCATTTGCTGCAACTGGCGCACACTGCCTGCGGAAATAATGGCAGCTTTGGTGCAGGCTGCGGTCCACAACCGAAACTGCTCTATATGAGCGATCGTCGACGTCAGCTGCTGCTGGACATGCACAATTTGGTGCGCAACAAGATTGCTGCTGGCGAGGTGCCTGGCTATGAAGCCGCCATGCAAATGCCATTTTTGAGATGGGATGCAGAGCTGGAGCAGATGGCGGCGCTCCATGTCAAGCGTTGTCAGTTTGCACACGATCAGTGCCGGAATACTCCAAGATTCCCGATCAGCGGTCAGAATATTGGCTACTTTTGGATTGGTCGCGAATTCAAGTCGCATTCGCGACGCATGAAGTCCTTTGTGCTCCACTGGTTCCGCGAGTATAAGGATGCTAATCAGAGCTATATTGAAAGCTTTCAACGCCACCCAGAGGGGTAAGTAATTTTGCTTACTCACGTTTATAAACTCTAATGCAATTTACGTGCAGGAAAAAGATCGGACATTTCACTTTGTTAGCTGCGGATCGAGTGCGTCGTGTTGGTTGCGCTGCTGTAAGATTTCTTGAGCAAAGCACCAACAGATTCCAGTTTCTTTTGACTTGCAACTACGACTATAACAACATATTTGGAGATCCAGTATATCAATCGGGACCACCAGCTTCTAAATGCTCATATCGAATTAGCAAAACGTATCCAGCTTTGTGTGATTGGAAATCCGACGTGAATAACACCGAATCCGAAGAAATTATCGAGGATAACAACATGCTGGATAACGACATACCAATCTGACAATTGGGCAGGCTAGAAGCTATATTTAGAATTCTAGTACTTTGTATATCGGTCACGTATATAAGCAAGTTACAAATTTACAATATGTGCACAAAACACATACAAAAGTATTTTTACTTTGATTTAAGTATGTTTGCAATTGGTCTCAGACCAGAGATGCTATTTTTCATTGTAAATCACATTTGGTTTTTTTTTTGTTTTTTTTTTTTAATACAAACATTGTGAACAACAAAGCCAATTAGCAAAATAACTCATAAGCGAATATAATTTGATTGTACAATTATCATAATAACATTTTAACCATTAAACGGTAAAAAAGTAATTTCTCTCTTAGACGTCCCCCTTAACAATGAATGCAGTTCGACAGAGTAAGTCAATGCTTTTCTACTGAAACGTTTTCTTCAAAAATCTGAAATTGTGTTTCCTCTTCAGAAAAGTAATTAAAAGTGCGTTATCCTAAAAGTATGATTTAAAAAGAAAAATATTTCCACCATAGATTTTAAATGAATTTCTTAATCAGCGTATCACTTTTTATCAAACATTTAATTCTAAATGTATGCTCTCTATTTGACTTATTTTCGAGAATGCTGTGTTTTAAATTTGTAAGTTAAACTGTAATTAAACGCAATTTCTTAATAATTTTTTTTCAATTATTTTTTTATTGACTAAACTGAAATAAGAACTCAATATGCTATATTATAGAGAAAATATTATTTCGATATACAAAATTTTAATTCATTTATCATTTTTTAGAAAATGTTGAAAGGTGGCAGAGATGCAGTGGAATTTTGTGTGGTTGGATTAGCAGTTGTTGTGCTCGGCACGGTTGGATTTGAAGTTGTCGGTTTTGGAGTAGTTGGCTTGGCAGTTGTTGTACTCGGCACGGTTGGTATTGAAGTTACCGGAGTTAAAGTAGTTGGCTTGGCAGTTGTACTCGGCACGGTTGGTATTGAAGTTGTCGGTTTTGGAGTAGTTGGCTTGGAAGTTGTTGTGCTCGGCACGGTTGGTTTCAAAGTTGTTGGTTTTTGGGTGGTTGGTTTAGCTGTTGTTGTATTCGGCCTGGTTGGTTTCAAAGATGTTGGTTTTTGGGTAGTTGGCTTAGCTGTTGTTGAACTCGGCTTGGTTGGTTTCAAAGTTGTTGGTTTTCGGGTGGTTGGCTTAGCTGTTGTTGTACTCGGCTTGGTTGGTTTCAAAGTTGTTGGTTTTTGGGTAGTTGGCTTAGCTGTTGTTGAACTCGGCTTGGTTGGTTTCAAAGTTGTTGGTTTTTGGGTAGTTGGTTTAGCTGTTGTTGTACTCGGCTTGGCAGTTGTTGTACTCGGCTTGGTTGGGTTTAAAGTTGTCAATTTTGGAGTTGTCGGCTTGGCAGTTGTTGTACCCGGCTTAGTTGGTTTCAAAGTTGTCGGTTTTTGGGTGGTTGGCTTGGCAGTTGTTGTACTCGGCACGGTTGGTATTGAAGTTATCGGTGTTGGAGTAGTTGGCTTGGCAGTTGTTGTACTCGGCACGGTTGGTATTGAAGTTACCGGAGTTAAAGTAGTTGGCTTGGCAGTTGTTGTACTCGGCACGGTTGGTATTGAAGTTGTCGGTTTTGGAGTAGTTGGCTTGGAAGTTGTTGTACTCGGCACGGTTGGTATTGAAGTTATCGGTGTTGGAGTAGTTGGCTTGGCAGTTGTTGTACTCGGCACGGTTGGTATAGAAGTTATCGGTGTTGGAGTAGTTGGCTTGGAAGTTGTTGTACTCGGCACGGTTGGTATTGAAGTTACCGGAGTTAAAGTAGTTGGCTTGGCAGTTGTTGTACTCGGCACGGTTGGTATTGAAGTTGTCGGTTTTGGAGTAGTTGGCTTGGAAGTTGTTGTACTCGGCACGGTTGGTATTGAAGTTATCGGTTTTGGAGTAGTTGGCTTGGCAGTTGTTGTACTCGTCACGGTTGGTATTGAAGTAATCGGTTTTGGAGTAGTTGGCTTGGCAGTTGTTGTACTCGGCACGGTTGGTATTGAAGTTGACGGTTTTGGAGTAGTTGGCTTGGCACTTGTTGTACTCGGCACGGTTGGTATTGAAGTTATCGGTTTTGGAGTAGTTGGCTTGGCAGTTGTTGTACTCGGCACGGTTGGTATTGAAGTTATCGGTTTTGGAGTAGTTGGCTTGGCAGTTGTTGTACTCGTCACGGTTGGTATTGAAGTTATCGGTTTTGGAGTAGTTGGCTTGGTAGTTGTTGTACTCGTCACGGTTGGTATTGAAGTTATGGGTTTTGGAGTAGTTGGCTTGGCAGTTGTTGTGCTGTTAGTTGGATTTGAAGTTGTCGGTTTTGGAGTAGTTGGCTTGGCAGTTGTTGTACTCGGCACGGTTGGTATTGAAGTTATCGGTTTTGGAGTAGTTGGCTTGGCAGTTGTTGTACTCGGCACGGTTGGTATTGAAGTTATGGGTTTTGGAGTAGTTGGCTTGGCAGTTGTTGTACTCGGCACGGTTGGTATTGAAGTTATCGGTTTTGGAGTAGTTGGCTTGGCAGTTGTTGTACTTGGCACGGTTGGTATTGAAGTTGTCGGTTTTGGAGTAGTTGGCTTGGCAGTTGTTGTACTTGGCACGGTTGGTATTGAAGTTGTCGGTTTTGGAGTAGTTGGCTTGGCAGTTGTTGTACTCGGCACGGTTGGTATTGAAGTTGTCGGTTTTGAAGTAGTTGGCTTGGCAGTTGTTGTACTCGGCACGGTTGGTATTGAAGTTATCGGTTTTGGAGTAGTTGGCTTGGCAGTTGTTGTACTCGGCACGGTTGGTATTGAAGTTATCGGTTTTGGAGTAGTTGGCTTGGCAGTTGTTGTACTCGGCACGGTTGGTATTGAAGTTATCGGTTTTGGAGTAGTTGGCTTGGCAGTTGTTGTACTCGTCACGGTTGGTATTGAAGTTATCGGAGTTAAAGTAGTTGGCTTGGCAGTTGTTGTACTCGGCACGGTTGGTATTGAAGTTATCGGTTTTGGAGTAGTTGGCTTGGCAGTTGTTGTGCTGTTAGTTGGATTTGAAGTTGTCGGTGTTGGAGTAGTTGGCTTGGCAGTTGTTGTACTCGGCACGGTTGGTATTGAAGTTATCGGTTTTGGAGTAGTTGGCTTGGCAGTTGTTGTACTCGGCACGGTTGGTATTGAAGTTATCGGTTTTGGAGTAGTTGGCTTGGCAGTTGTTGTGCTGTTAGTTGGATTTGAAGTTGTCGGTTTTGGAGTAGTTGGCTTGGCAGTTGTTGTACTCGGCACGGTTGGTATTGAAGTTATCGGTTTTGGAGTAGTTGGCTTGGCAGTTGTTGTACTCGTCACGGTTGGTATTGAAGTTATCGGTTTTGGAGTAGTTGGCTTGGCAGTTGTTGTACTCGTCACGGTTGGTATTGAAGTTATCGGTTTTGGAGTAGTTGGCTTGGCAGTTGTTGTGCTGTTAGTTGGATTTGAAGTTGTCGGTTTTGGAGTAGTTGGCTTGGCAGTTGTTGTACTCGGCACGGTTGGTATTGAAGTTATCGGTTTTGGAGTAGTTGGCTTGGCAGTTGTTGTACTCGGCACGGTTGGTATTGAAGTTATCGGAGTTAAAGTAGTTGGCTTGGCAGTTGTTGTACTTGGCACGGTTGGTATTGAAGTTGTCGGTTTTGGAGTAGTTGGCTTGGCAGTTGTTGTACTTGGCACGGTTGGTATTGAAGTTGTCGGTTTTGGAGTAGTTGGCTTGGCAGTTGTTGTACTCGGCACGGTTGGTATTGAAGTTGTCGGTTTTGGAGTAGTTGGCTTGGCAGTTGTTGTACTCGGCACGGTTGGTATTGAAGTTATCGGTTTTGGAGTAGTTGGCTTGGCAGTTGTTGTACTCGGCACGGTTGGTATTGAAGTTGTCGGTTTTGGAGTAGTTGGCTTGGCAGTTGTTGTACTCGGCACGGTTGGTATTGAAGTTATCGGTTTTGGAGTAGTTGGCTTGGCAGTTGTTGTACTCGGCACGGTTGGTATTGAAGTTATCGGTTTTGGAGTAGTTGGCTTGGCAGTTGTTGTGCTGTTAGTTGGATTTGAAGGTGTCGGTGTTGGAGTAGTTGGCTTGGCAGTTGTTGTACTTGGCACGGTTGGTATTGAAGTTATCGGTTTTGGAGTAGTTGGCTTGGCAGTTGTTGTACTCGGCACGGTTGGTATTGAAGTTATCGGTTTTGGAGTAGTTGGCTTGGCAGTTGTTGTGCTGTTAGTTGGATTTGAAGTTGTCGGTTTTGGAGTAGTTGGCTTGGCAGTAGTTGTACTTGGCACGGTTGGTATTGAAGTTATCGGAGTTGGAGTAGTTGGCTTGGCAGTTGTTGTACTCGGCACGGTTGGTATTGAAGTTGACGGTTCCGGAGTAGTTGGCTTGGCAGTTGTTGTACTCGGCACGGTTGGTATTGAAGTTATCGGTGTTGGAGTAGTTGGCTTGGCAGTTGTTGTACTCGGCACGGTTGGTATTGAAGTTGTCGGTCTTGGAGTAGTTGGTTTGGCAGTTGTTGTACTCGGCACGGTTGGTATTGAAGTTATCGGAGTTGGAGTAGTTGGCTTGGCAGTTGTTGTGCTGTTAGTTGGATTTGAAGTTGTCGGTTTTG
The DNA here is from genome assembly GCA_035042185.1 of Drosophila kambysellisi. Lineage (NCBI taxonomy): Eukaryota > Metazoa > Arthropoda > Insecta > Diptera > Drosophilidae > Drosophila > Drosophila kambysellisi. The sequence goes on from JAWNLS010001080.1 coordinate 1,539,070, forward strand.
GAGTAGTTGGGTTGGCAGTTGTTGTACTCGGCACGGTTGGTATTGAAGTTGACGGTTTTGGAGTAGTTGGCTTGGCAGTTGTTGTACTCGGCACGGTTGGTATTGAAGTTATCGGTTTTGGAGTAGTTGGCTTGGCAGTTGTTGTGCTGTTAGTTGGATTTGAAGTTGTCGGTTTTGGAGTAGTTGGCTTGGCAGTTGTTGTACTCGGCACGGTTGGTATTGAAGTTGTCGGTCTTGGAGTAGTTGGCTTGGCAGTTGTTGTACTCGTCACGGTTGGTATTGAAGTTATCGGAGTTGGAGTAGTTGGCTTGGCAGTTGTTGTACTCGGCACGGTTGGTATTGAAGTTGTCGGTTTTGGAGTAGATGGCTTGGCAGTTGTTGTACTCGGCACGGTTGGTATTGAAGTTGTCGGTTTTGGAGTAGTTGGCTTGGCAGTTGTTGTACTCGGCACGGTTGGTATTGAAGTTGTCGGTTTTTGTGTAGTTGGCTTAGCAGTTGTTGTGCTGTTAGTTGGATTTGAAGTTGTCGGTTTTGGAGTAGTTGGCTTGGCAGTTGTTGTACTCGGCACGGTTGGTATTGAAGTTGACGGTTCCGGAGTAGTTGGCCTGGCAGTTGTTGTACTCGGCACGGTTGGTATTGAAGTTATCGGTGTTGGAGTAGATGGCTTGGCAGTTGTTGTACTCGGCACGGTTGGTATTGAAGTTGTCGGTCTTGGAGTAGTTGGCTTGGCAGTTGTTGTACTCGGCACGGTTGGTATTGAAGTTATCGGAGTTAAAGTAGTTGGCTTGGCAGTTGTTGTACTCGGCACGGTTGGTATTGAAGTTATCGGTGTTGGAGTAGTTGGGTTGGCAGTTGTTGTACTCGGCACGGTTGGTATTGAAGTTATCGGAGTTAAAGTAGTTGGCTTGGCAGTTGTTGTACTCGGCACGGTTGGTATTGAAGTTATCGGTGTTGGAGTAGTTGGCTTGGCAGTTGTTGTACTCGGCACGGTTGGTATTGAAGTTGTCGGTTTTGGTGTAGTTGGCCTAGCAGTTGTTGTGTTGTTAGTTGGATTTGAAGTTATCGGTGTTGGAGTAGTTGGGTTGGCAGTTGTTGTACTCGGCACGGTTGGTATTGAAGTTATCGGAGTTAAAGTAGTTGGCTTGGCAGTTGTTGTACTCGGCACGGTTGGTATTGAAGTTATCGGTGTTGGAGTAGTTGGCTTGGCAGTTGTTGTACTCGGCACGGTTGGTATTGAAGTTGTCGGTTTTCGTGTAGTTGGCTTAGCAGTTGTTGTGTTGTTAGTTGGATTTGAAGTTGACGGTTCCGGAGTAGTTGGCCTGGCAGTTGTTGTACTCGGCACGGTTGGTATTGAAGTTATCGGAGTTAAAGTAGTTGGCTTGGCAGTTGTTGTACTCGGCACGGTTGGTATTGAAGTTATCGGTGTTGGAGTAGTTGGCTTGGCAGTTGTTGTGTTGTTAGTTGGATTTGAAGTTGACGGTTCCGGAGTAGTTGGCCTGGCAGTTGTTGTACTCGGCACGGTTGGTATTGAAGTTATCGGAGTTAAAGTAGTTGGCTTGGCAGTTGTTGTACTCGGCACGGTTGGTATTGAAGTTGTCGGTGTTTGAGTAGTTGGCTTGGCAGTTGTTGTACTCGGCACGGTTGGTATTGAAGTTATCGGTGTTGAAGTAGTTGGCTTTGAAGTTGTTGTACTCGGCACGGTTGGTATTGAAGTTATCGGAGTTAAGGTAGTTGGCTTGGCAGTTGTTGTACTCGGCACGGTTGGTATTGAAGTTATCGGAGTTAAAGTAGTTGGCTTGGCAGTTGTTGTACTCGGCACGGTTGGTATTGAAGTTATCGGTGTTGGAGTAGTTGGCTTGGCAGTTGTTGTACTCGGCAAGGTTGGTATTGAAGTTATCGGTGTTGGAGTAGTTGGCTTGGCAGTTGTTGTACTCGGCACGGTTGGTATTGAAGTTATTGGAGTTAAAGTAGTTGGCTTGGCAGTTGTGTTACTCGGCACGGTTGGTATTGAAGTTATCGGTGTTGGAGTAGTTGGCTTGGAAGTTGTTGTACTCGGCACGGTTGGTATTGAAGTTATCGGTGTTTGAGTAGTTGGCTTGGCAGTTGTTGTACTTGGCACGGTTGGTATTGAAGTTATCGGAGTTAAAGTAGTTGGCTTGGCAGTTGTTGTACTCGGCACGGTTGGTATTGAAGTTATCGGAGTTAAAGTAGTTGGCTTGGCAGTTGTTGTACTCGGCACGGTTGGTATTGAAGTTATCGGTGTTGGAGTAGTTGGCTTGGCAGTTGTTGTACTCGGCACGGTTGGTATTGAAGTTATCGGTGTTGGAGTAGTTGGCTTGGCAGTTGTTGTACTCGGCACGGTTGGTATTGAAGTTATCGGAGTTAAAGTAGTTGGCTTGGCAGTTGTTGTACTCGGCACGGTTGGTATTGAAGTTATCGGAGTTAAAGTAGTTGGCTTGGCAGTTGTTGTACTCGGCACGGTTGGTATTGAAGTTATCGGAGTTAGAGTAGTTGGCTTGGCAGTTGTTGTACTCGGCACGGTTGGTATTGAAGTTATCGGTGTTGGAGTAGTTGGCTTGGCAGTTGTTGTACTCGGCACGGTTGGTATTGAAGTTATCGGAGTTAAAGTAGTTGGCTTGGCAGTTGTTGTACTCGGCACGGTTGGTATTGAAGTTATCGGAGTTAAAGTAGTTGGCTTGGCAGTTGTTGTACTCGGCACGGTTGGTATTGAAGTTATCGGAGTTAGAGTAGTTGGCTTGGCAGTTGTTGTACTCGGCACGGTTGGTATTGAAGTTATCGGTGTGGGAGTAGTTGGCTTGGCAGTTGTTGTACTCGGCACGGTTGGTATTGAAGTTATCGGTGTTTGAGTAGTTGGCTTGGCAGTTGTTGTACTCGGCACGGTTGGTATTGAAGTTATCGGAGTTAAAGTAGTTGGCTTGGCAGTTGTTGTACTCGGCACGGTTGGTATTGAAGTTATCGGTGTTGGAGTAGTTGGCTTGGCAGTTGTTGTACTCGGCACGGTTGGTATTGAAGTTATCGGTGTTTGAGTAGTTGGCTTGGCAGTTGTTGTACTCGGCACGGTTGGTATTGAAGTTATCGGAGTTAAGGTAGTTGGCTTGGCAGTTGTTGTACTCGGCACGGTTGGTATTGAAGTTATCGGAGTTAAAGTAGTTGGCTTGCCAGTTGTTGTACTCGGCACGGTTGGTATTGAAGTTATCGGAGTTAAAGTAGTTGGCTTGGCAGTTGTTGTACTCGGCACGGTTGGTATTGAAGTTATCGGTGTTGGAGTAGTTGGCTTGGCAGTTGTTGTACTCGGCACGGTGGGTATTGAAGTTATCGGAGTTAAAGTCGTTGGCTTGGCAGTTGTTGTACTCGGCACGGTTGGTATTGAAGTTATCGGTGTTGGAGTAGTTGGCTTGGAAGTTGTTGTACTCGGCACGGTTGGTATTGAAGTTATCGGAGTTAGAGTGGTTGGCTTGGCAGTTGTTGTACTCGGCACGGTTGGTATTGAAGTTATCGGTGTTGGAGTAGTTGGCTTGGCAGTTGTTGTACTCGGCACGGTTGGTATTGAAGTTATCGGTGTTTGAGTAGTTGGCTTGGCAGTTGTTGTACTCGGCACGGTTGGTATTGAAGTTATCGGAGTTAAAGTAGTTGGCTTGGCAGTTGTTGTACTCGGCACGGTTGGTATTGAAGTTATCGGTGTTGGAGTAGTTGGCTTGGCAGTTGTTGTACTCGGCACGGTTGGTATTGAAGTTATCGGTGTTTGAGTAGTTGGCTTGGCAGTTGTTGTACTCGGCACGGTTGGTATTGAAGTTATCGGAGTTAAAGTAGTTGGCTTGGCAGTTGTTGTACTCGGCACGGTTGGTATTGAAGTTATCGGTGTTTGAGTAGTTGGCTTGGCAGTTGTTGTACTCGGCACGGTTGGTATTGAAGTTATCGGAGTTAAAGTAGTTGGCTTGGCAGTTGTTGTACTCGGCACGGTTGGTATTGAAGTTATCGGTGTTGGAGTAGTTGGCTTGGCAGTTGTTGTACTCGGCACGGTTGGTATTGAAGTTATCGGTGTTGGAGTAGTTGGCTTGGCAGTTGTTGTACTCGGCACGGTTGGTATTGAAGTTATCGGAGTTAAGGTAGTTGGCTTGGCAGTTGTTGTACTCGGCACGGTTGGTATTGAAGTTATCGGTGTTGGAGTAGTTGGCTTGGCAGTTGTTGTACTCGGCACGGTTGGTATTGAAGTTATCGGAGTTAAAGTAGTTGGCTTGGCAGTTGTTGAACTCGGCACGGTTGGTATTGAAGTTATCGGTGTTGGAGTAGTTGGCTTGGCAGTTGTTGTACTCGGCACGGTTGGTATTGAAGTTATCGGTGTTTGAGTAGTTGGCTTGGCAGTTGTTGTACTCGGCTCGGTTGGTATTGAAGTTATCGGAGTTAAGGTAGTTGGCTTGGCAGTTGTTGTACTCGGCACGGTTGGTATTGAAGTTATCGGTGTTGGAGTAGTTGGCTTGGCAGTTGTTGTACTCGGCACGGTTGGTATTGAAGTTATCGGAGTTAAAGTAGTTGGCTTGGCAGTTGTTGTACTCGGCACGGTGGGTATTGAAGTTATCGGAGTTAAAGTCGTTGGCTTGGCAGTTGTTGTACTCGGCACGGTTGGTATTGAAGTTATCGGAGTTAAAGTAGTTGGCTTGGCAGTTGTTGAACTCGGCACGGTTGGTATTGAAGTTATCGGAGTTAAAGTAGTTGGCTTGGCAGTTGTTGTACTCGGCACGGTTGGTATTGAAGTTATCGGTGTTGGAGTAGTTGGCTTGGCAGTTGTTGTACTCGGCACGGTTGGTATTGAAGTTATCGGAGTTAAAGTAGTTGGCTTGGCAGTTGTTGAACTCGGCACGGTTGGTATTGAAGTTATCGGTGTTGGAGTAGTTGGCTTGGCAGTTGTTGTACTCGGCACGGTTGGTATTGAAGTTATCGGTGTTTGAGTAGTTGGCTTGGCAGTTGTTGTACTCGGCACGGTTGGTATTGAAGTTATCGGAGTTAAGGTAGTTGGCTTGGCAGTTGTTGTACTCGGCACGGTTGGTATTGAAGTTATCGGAGTTAAAGTAGTTGGCTTGGCAGTTGTTGTACTCGGCACGGTGGGTATTGAAGTTATCGGAGTTAAAGTCGTTGGCTTGGCAGTTGTTGTACTCGGCACGGTTGGTATTGAAGTTATCGGAGTTAAAGTAGTTGGCTTGGCAGTTGTTGAACTCGGCACGGTTGGTATTGAAGTTATCGGAGTTAAAGTAGTTGGCTTGGCAGTTGTTGTACTCGGCACGGTTGGTATTGAAGTTATCGGTGTTGGAGTAGTTGGCTTGGCAGTTGTTGTACTCGGCACGGTTGGTATTGAAGTTATCGGAGTTAGAGTAGTTGGCTTGGCAGTTGTTGTACTCGGCACGGTTGGTATTGAAGTTATCGGTGTTGGAGTAGTTGGCTTGGCAGTTGTTATACTCGGCACGGTTGGTATTGAAGTTATCGGAGTTAAAGTAGTTGGCTTGGCAGTTGTTGTACTCGGCACGGTTGGTATTGAAGTTATCGGAGTTAAAGTAGTTGGCTTGGCAGTTGTTGTACTCGGCACGGTTGGTATTGAAGTTATCGGAGTTAGAGTAGTTGGCTTGGCAGTTGTTGTACTCGGCACGGTTGGTATTGAAGTTATCGGTGTGGGAGTAGTTGGCTTGGCAGTTGTTGTACTCGGCACGGTTGGTATTGAAGTTATCGGTGTTTGAGTAGTTGGCTTGGCAGTTGTTGTACTCGGCACGGTTGGTATTGAAGTTATCGGAGTTAAAGTAGTTGGCTTGGCAGTTGTTGTACTCGGCACGGTTGGTATTGAAGTTATCGGTGTTGGAGTAGTTGGCTTGGCAGTTGTTGTACTCGGCACGGTTGGTATTGAAGTTATCGGTGTTTGAGTAGTTGGCTTGGCAGTTGTTGTACTCGGCACGGTTGGTATTGAAGTTATCGGAGTTAAGGTAGTTGGCTTGGCAGTTGTTGTACTCGGCACGGTTGGTATTGAAGTTATCGGAGTTAAAGTAGTTGGCTTGCCAGTTGTTGTACTCGGCACGGTTGGTATTGAAGTTATCGGAGTTAAAGTAGTTGGCTTGGCAGTTGTTGTACTCGGCACGGTTGGTATTGAAGTTATCGGTGTTGGAGTAGTTGGCTTGGCAGTTGTTGTACTCGGCACGGTGGGTATTGAAGTTATCGGAGTTAAAGTCGTTGGCTTGGCAGTTGTTGTACTCGGCACGGTTGGTATTGAAGTTATCGGTGTTGGAGTAGTTGGCTTGGAAGTTGTTGTACTCGGCACGGTTGGTATTGAAGTTATCGGAGTTAGAGTGGTTGGCTTGGCAGTTGTTGTACTCGGCACGGTTGGTATTGAAGTTATCGGTGTTGGAGTAGTTGGCTTGGCAGTTGTTGTACTCGGCACGGTTGGTATTGAAGTTATCGGTGTTTGAGTAGTTGGCTTGGCAGTTGTTGTACTCGGCACGGTTGGTATTGAAGTTATCGGAGTTAAAGTAGTTGGCTTGGCAGTTGTTGTACTCGGCACGGTTGGTATTGAAGTTATCGGTGTTGGAGTAGTTGGCTTGGCAGTTGTTGTACTCGGCACGGTTGGTATTGAAGTTATCGGTGTTTGAGTAGTTGGCTTGGCAGTTGTTGTACTCGGCACGGTTGGTATTGAAGTTATCGGAGTTAAAGAAGTTGGCTTGGCAGTTGTTGTACTCGGCACGGTTGGTATTGAAGTTATCGGTGTTTGAGTAGTTGGCTTGGCAGTTGTTGTACTCGGCACGGTTGGTATTGAAGTTATCGGAGTTAAGGTAGTTGGCTTGGCAGTTGTTGTACTCGGCACGGTTGGTATTGAAGTTATCGGAGTTAAAGTAGTTGGCTTGGCAGTTGTTGTACTCGGCACGGTTGGTATTGAAGTTATTGGTGTTGGAGTAGTTGGCTTGGCAGTTGTTGTACTCGGCACGGTTGGTATTGAAGTTATCGGTGTTGGAGTAGTTGGCTTGGCAGTTGTTGTACTCGGCACGGTTGGTATTGAAGTTATCGGAGTTAAGGTAGTTGGCTTGGCAGTTGTTGTACTCGGCACGGTTGGTATTGAAGTTATCGGTGTTGGAGTAGTTGGCTTGGCAGTTGTTGTACTCGGCACGGTTGGTATTGAAGTTATCGGAGTTAAAGTAGTTGGCTTGGCAGTTGTTGAACTCGGCACGGTTGGTATTGAAGTTATCGGTGTTGGAGTAGTTGGCTTGGCAGTTGTTGTACTCGGCACGGTTGGTATTGAAGTTATCGGTGTTTGAGTAGTTGGCTTGGCAGTTGTTGTACTCGGCTCGGTTGGTATTGAAGTTATCGGAGTTAAGGTAGTTGGCTTGGCAGTTGTTGTACTCGGCACGGTTGGTATTGAAGTTATCGGAGTTAAAGTAGTTGGCTTGGCAGTTGTTGTACTCGGCACGGTGGGTATTGAAGTTATCGGAGTTAAAGTCGTTGGCTTGGCAGTTGTTGTACTCGGCACGGTTGGTATTGAAGTTATCGGAGTTAGAGTGGTTGGCTTGGCAGTTGTTGTACTCGGCACGGTTGGTATTGAAGTTATCGGTGTTGGAGTAGTTGGCTTGGCAGTTGTTGTACTCGGCACGGTTGGTATTGAAGTTATCGGTGTTTGAGTAGTTGGCTTGGCAGTTGTTGTACTCGGCACGGTTGGTATTGAAGTTATCGGAGTTAGAGTGGTTGGCTTGGCAGTTGTTGTACTCGGCACGGTTGGTATTGAAGTTATCGGTGTTGGAGTAGTTGGTTTGGCAGTTGTTGTACTCGGCACGGTTGGTATTGAAGTTATCGGTGTTTGAGTAGTTGGCTTGGCAGTTGTTGTACTCGGCACGGTTGGTATTGAAGTTATCGGAGTTAAAGTAGTTGGCTTGGCAGTTGTTGTACTCGGCACGGTTGGTATTGAAGTTATCGGTGTTTGAGTAGTTGGCTTGGCAGTTGTTGTACTCGGCACGGTTGGTATTGAAGTTATCGGAGTAAAGGTAGTTGGCTTGGCAGTTGTTGTACTCGGCACGGTTGGTATTGAAGTTATCGGAGTTAAAGTAGTTGGCTTGGCAGTTGTTGTACTCGGCACGGTTGGTATTGAAGTTATCGGAGTTAAAGTAGTTGGCTTGGCAGTTGTTGTACTCGGCACGGTTGGTATTGAAGTTATCGGTGTTGGAGTAGTTGGCTTGGCAGTTGTTGTACTCGGCACGGTGGGTATTGAAGTTATCGGAGTTAAAGTCGTTGGCTTGGCAGTTGTTGTACTCGGCACGGTTGGTATTGAAGTTATCGGTGTTGGAGTAGTTGGCTTGGAAGTTGTTGTACTCGGCACGGTTGGTATTGAAGTTATTGGTTTTTGAGTAGTTGGCTTGGCAGTTGTTGTACTCGGCACGGTTGGTATTGAAGTTATCGGAGTTAGAGTGGTTGGCTTGGCAGTTGTTGTACTCGGCACGGTTGGTATTGAAGTTATCGGTGTTTGAGTAGTTGGCTTGGCAGTTGTTGTACTCGGCACGGTTGGTATTGAAGTTATCGGAGTTAGAGTGGTTGGCTTGGAAGTTGTTGTACTCGGCACGGTTGGTATTGAAGTTATCGGTGTTTGAGTAGTTGGCTTGGCAGTTGTTGTACTCGGCACGGTTGGTATTGAAGTTATCGGAGTTAGAGTGGTTGGCTTGGCAGTTGTTGTACTCGGCACGGTTGGTATTGAAGTTATCGGTGTTGGAGTAGTTGGCTTGGCAGTTGTTGTACTCGGCACGGTTGGTATTGAAGTTATTGGTTTTTGAGTAGTTGGCTTGGCAGTTGTTGTACTCGGCACGGTTGGTATTGAAGTTATCGGAGTTAAAGTAGTTGGCTTGGCAGTTGTTGTACTCGGCACGGTTGGTATTGAAGTTATCGGTGTTGGAGTAGTTGGCTTGGCAGTTGTTGTACTCGGCACGGTTGGTATTGAAGTTATCGGTGTTTGAGTAGTTGGCTTGGCAGTTGTTGTACTCGGCACGGTTGGTATTGAAGTTATCGGAGTTAAAGTAGTTGGCTTGGCAGTTGTTGTACTCGGCACGGTTGGTATTGAAGTTATCGGTGTTGCAGTAGTTGGCTTGGCAGTTGTTGTACTCGGCACGGTTGGTATTGAAGTTATCGGTGTTGGAGTAGTTGGCTTGGCAGTTGTTGTACTCGGCACGGTTGGTATTGAAGTTATCGGAGTTAAAGTAGTTGGCTTGGCAGTTGTTGTACTCGGCACGGTTGGTATTGAAGTTATCGGAGTTAAAGTAGTTGGCTTGGCAGTTGTTGTACTCGGCCCTGTTGGTATTGAAGTTATCGGAGTTAAAGTAGTTGGCTTGGCAGTTGTTGTACTCGGCACGGTTGGTATTGAAGTTATCGGTGTTGGAGTAGTTGGCTTGGCAGTTGTTGTACTCGGCACTGTTGGTATTGAAGTTATCGGAGGTAAAGTAGTTGGCTTGGCAGTTGTTGTACTCGGCACGGTTGGTATTGAAGTTATCGGTGTTGGAGTAGTTGGCTTGGCAGTTGTTGTACTCGGCACGGTTGGTATTGAAGTTATCGGAGTTAAAGTAGTTGGCTTGGCAGTTGTTGTACTCGGCACGGTTGGTATTGAAGTTATCGGTGTTGGAGTAGTTGGCTTGGCAGTTGTTGTACTCGGCACGGTTGGTATTGAAGTTATCGGAGTTAAAGTAGTTGGCTTGGCAGTTGTTGTACTCGGCACGGTTGGTATTGAAGTTATCGGTGTTGGAGTAGTTGGCTTGGCAGTTGTTGTACTCGGCACGGTTGGTATTGAAGTTATCGGTGTTAGAGTAGTTGGCTTGGAAGTTGTTGTACTCGGCACGGTTGGTATTGAAGTTATCGGAGTTAAAGTAGTTGGCTTGGCAGTTGTTGTACTCGGCACGGTTGGTATTGAAGTTATCGGTGTTGGAGTAGTTGGCTTGGCAGTTGTTGTACTCGACACGGTTGGTATTGAAGTTATCGGAGTTAAAGTAGTTGGCTTGGCAGTTGTTGTACTCGGCACGGTTGGTATTGAAGTTATTGGTGTTGGAGTAGTTGGCTTGGCAGTTGTTGTACTCGGCACGGTTGGTATTGAAGTTATCGGTGTTGGAGTAGTTGGTTTGGCAGTTGTTGTACTCGGCACGGTTGGTATTGAAGTTATCGGTGTTGGAGTAGTTGGCTTGGCAGTTGTTGTACTCGGCACGGTTGGTATTGAAGTTATCGGAGTTAAAGTAGTTGGCTTGGCAGTTGTTGTACTCGGCACGGTTGGTATTGAAGTTATCGGAGTTAAAGTAGTTGGCTTGGCAGTTGTTGTACTCGGCACGGTTGGTATTGAAGTTATCGGTGTTGGAGTAGTTGGCTTGGAAGTTGTTGTACTCGGCACGGTTGGTATTGAAGTTATCGGAGTTAAAGTAGTTGGCTTGGCAGTTGTTGTACTCGGCACGGTTGGTATTGAAGTTATCGGTGTTGGAGTAGTTGGCTTGGCAGTTGTTGTACTCGGCACGGTTGGTATTGAAGTTATCGGTGTTGGAGTAGTTGGCTTGGAAGTTGTTGTACTCGGCACGGTTGGTATTGAAGTTATCGGAGTTAAAGTAGTTGGCTTGGCAGTTGTTGTACTCGGCACGGTTGGTATTGAAGTTATCGGTGTTGGAGTAGTTGGCTTGGCAGTTGTTGTACTCGGCACGGTTGGTATTGAAGTTATCGGTGTTGGAGTAGTTGGCTTGGCAGTTGTTGTACTCGGCACGGTTGGTATTGAAGTTATCGGAGTTAAAGTAGTTGGCTTTGCAGTTGTTGTACTCGGCACGGTTGGTATTGAAGTTATCGGAGTTAAAGTAGTTGGCTTGGCAGTTGTTGTACTCGGCACGGTTGGTATTGAAGTTATCGGTGTTGGAGTAGTTGGCTTGGCAGTTGTTGTACTCGGCACGGTTGGTATTGAAGTTATCGGAGTTAATGTAGTTGGCTTGGCAGTTGTTGTACTCGGCACGGTTGGTATTGAAGTTATCGGAGTTAATGTAGTTGGCTTGGCAGTTGTTGTACTCGGCACGGTTGGTATTGAAGTTATCGGTGTTGAAGTAGTTGGCTTGGCAGTTGTACTCGGCACGGTTGGTATTGAAGTTATCGGTGTTGGAGTAGTTGGTTTGGCAGTTGTTGTACTCGGCACGGTTGGTATTGAAGTTATCGGAGTTAAAGTAGTTGGCTTGGCAGTTGTTGTACTCGGCACGGTTGGTATTGAAGTAATCGGTGTTGGAGTAGTTGGCTTGGCAGTTGTTGTACTCGGCACGGTTGGTATTGAAGTTATCGGAGTTAAAGTAGTTGGCTTGGCAGTTGTTGTACTCGGCACGGTTGGTATTGAAGTTATCGGTGTTGGAGTAGTTGGCTTGGCAGTTGTTGTACTCGGCACGGTTGGTATTGAAGTTATCGGTGTTGGAGTAGTTGGCTTGGCAGTTGTTGTACTCGGCACGGTTGGTATTGAAGTTATCGGAGTTAAAGTAGTTGGCTTGGCAGTTGTTGTACTCGGCACGGTTGGTATTGAAGTTATCGGTGTTGGAGTAGTTGGCTTGGCAGTTGTTGTACTCGGCACAGTTGGTATTGAAGTTATCGGTGTTGGAGTAGTTGGCTTGGCAGTTGTTGTACTCGGCACGGTTGGTATTGAAGTTATCGGAGTTAAAGTAGTTGGCTTGGCAGTTGTTGTACTCGGCACGGTTGGTATTGAAGTTATCGGAGTTAAAGTAGTTGGCTTGGCAGTTGTTGTACTCGGCACGGTTGGTATTGAAGTTATCGGAGTTAAAGTAGTTGGCTTGGCAGTTGTTGTGCTCGGCACGGTTGGTATTGAAGTTATCGGTGTTGGAGTAGTTGGCTTGGCAGTTGTTGTACTCGGCACGGTTGGTATTGAAGTTATCGGAGTTAAAGTAGTTGGCTTGGCAGTTGTTGTACTCGGCACGGTTGGTATTGAAGTTATCGGTGTTGGAGTAGTTGGCTTGGCAGTTGTTGTACTCGGCACGGTTGGTATTGAAGTTATCGGAGTTAAACTAGTTGGCTTGGCAGTTGTTGTACTCGGCACGGTTGGTATTGAAGTTATCGGAGTTAAAGTAGTTGGCTTGGCAGTTGTTGTACTCGGCACGGTTGGTATTGAAGTTATCGGAGTTAAAGTAGTTGGCTTGGCAGTTGTTGTACTCGGCACGGTTGGTATTGAAGTTATCGGAGTTAAAGTAGTTGGCTTGGCAGTTGTTGTACTCGGCACGGTTGGTATTGAAGTTATCGGAGTTAAAGTAGTTGGCTTGGCAGTTGTACTCGGCACGGTTGGTATTGAAGTTATCGGAGTTAAAGTAGTTGGCTTGGCAGTTGTTGTACTCGGCACGGTTGGTATTGAAGTTATCGGTGTTGGAGTAGTTGGCTTGGCAGTTGTTGTACTCGGCACGGTTGGTATTGAAGTTATCGGAGTTAAAGTAGTTGGCTTGGCAGTTGTTGTACTCGGCAAGGTTGGTATTGTAGTTATCGGTTTTGGAGTAGTTGGCTTGGCAGTTGTTGTACTCGGCACGGTTGGTATTGAAGTTATCGGAGTTAAAGTAGTTGGCTTGGCAGTTGTTGTACTCGGCACGGTTGGTATTGAAGTTATCGGAGTTAAAGTAGTTGGCTTGGCAGTTGTTGTACTCGGCACGGTTGGTATTGAAGTTATCGGTGTTGGAGTAGTTGGCTTGGCAGTTGTTGTACTCGGCACGGTTGGTATTGAAGTTATCGGAGTTAAAGTAGTTGGCTTGGCAGTTGTTGTACTCGGCAAGGTTGGTATTGTAGTTATCGGTTTTGGAGTAGTTGGCTTGACAGTTGTTGTACTCGGCACGGTTGGTATTGAAGTTATCGGAGTTAAAGTAGTTGGCTTGGCAGTTGTTGTACTCGGCACGGTTGGTATTGAAGTTATCGGAGTTAAAGTAGTTGGCTTGGCAGTTGTACTCGGCACGGTTGGTATTGAAGTTATCGGAGTTAAAGTAGTTGGCTTGGCAGTTGTTGTACTCGGCACGGTTGGTATTGAAGTTATCGGTGTTGGAGTAGTTGGCTTGGCAGTTGTTGTACTCGGCACGGTTGGTATTGAAGTTATCGGAGTTAAAGTAGTTGGCTTGGCAGTTGTTGTACTCGGCAAGGTTGGTATTGTAGTTATCGGTTTTGGAGTAGTTGGCTTGGCAGTTGTTGTACTCGGCACGGTTGGTATTGAAGTTATCGGAGTTAAAGTAGTTGGCTTGGCAGTTGTTGTACTCGGCACGGTTGGTATTGAAGTTATCGGAGTTAAAGTAGTTGGCTTGGCAGTTGTTGTACTCGGCACGGTTGGTATTGAAGTTATCGGTGTTGAAGTAGTTGGCTTGGCAGTTGTTGTACTCGGCACGGTTGGTATTGAAGTTATCGGAGTTAAAGTAGTTGGCTTGGCAGTTGTTGTACTCGGCACGGTTGGTATTGTAGTTATCGGTTTTGGAGTAGTTGGCTTGACAGTTGTTGTACTCGGCACGGTTGGTATTGAAGTTATCGGAGTTAAAGTAGTTGGTTTGGCAGTTGTTGTACTCGGCACGGTTGGTATTGAAGTTATCGGTGTTGGAGTAGTTGGCTTGGCAGTTGTTGTACTCGGCACGGTTGGTATTGAAGTTATCGGTGTTGGAGTAGTTGGTTTGGAAGTTGTTGTACTCGGCACGGTTGGTATTGAAGTTTTCGGTGTTGGAGTAGTTGGCTTGGCAGTTGTTGTACTCGGCACGGTTGGTATTGAAGTTATTGGTGTTGGAGTAGTTGGCTTGGCAGTTGTTGTACTCGGCACGGTTGGTATTGAAGTTATCGGAGTTAAAGTTGTTGGCTTGGCAGTTGTTGTACTCGGCACGGTTGGTATTGAAGTTATCGGTGTTGGAGTAGTTGGCTTGGCAGTTGTTGTACTCGGCACGGTTGGTATTGAAGTTATCGGTGTTGGAGTAGTTGGCTTGACAGTTGTTGTACTTGGCACGGTTGGTATTGAAGTTGTCGGTTTTGGAGTAGTTTGCTTGGCAGTTGTTGTACTCGGCACGGTTGGTATTAAAGTTGTCGGTTTTGGAGTAGTTGGCTTGGCTGTTGTGGGAACCGGTGAAGTTTGAGTTGTTTTTATTGTACTACCGAGAGTTGTTCTATAGGTCGGTTTTAAGGTCGTTGCTCTTGTCGTCTGTGTGTGGCCATGGTCACATTTTTGTGTGGTGGGGTGGTACTTGCAGGGTGTTGATGGCGGCCTTAGGGTCGTAGAGCTTGTCTTGTTGTTGCAAGGATTGCGGAAATGCAATATTATTTCATTTGGCTTCTGACCGGGCACAATGCGAATGTGCGGCCCAAACAAAGTAAATGTTGCGCCTGTAGCGACCAACAGGCATAGTATAAGCAGTCTCATTCCGGAAACGTGTTGCTCTAGCGCGTCTTGCTAAGTTATAGGTGTATCCTGTGGAGGTCGACCAGCGTGTGAACAACTAGACGACGGCCTGGATACTAACTTGAACCGGGCTCAATGTAAAGTATTTAAGCCATCTAGAAAGGTGCCTGCGTTAATTGTATTGCATAATTAGCATTCTGATGTCTAAAAATACATTTCCTTCGAAAAACGACGTAATACCAATGCATTTGCCATGTAAGGGCACGCGCTTGTTCAATTAATTCATAACTTATCAATACCGAAGGGCAGTGTTGGGTTTTCGTAGGTCGGTTTTTTTCTGTTTCTGTTGGCTAGTGAAGTTCTCGCAATGCACGTAGAATTTTGAATCATAGTAAATAAATTGTTGCTGGCACGAACCCAAATCATTTATTTCTTTGTACACGTTTTGAAATTTCAACGATGTTTATTACGCTTCTATAATGTGTATTCATGTGTAATTGGGCATTTTAAGCTATACTAATTTTATATTATCTAAAGTTTGTGCAATGTTCTTTATTTGTATTTGTATTTTATTTTTATATATTTTTTTTGGCTTTTAACAAAATATTTGTAGTACATAGTAGGCTTCGTGTTCCACATATGTGATCATGTTGGTATATACTTATCTCTGTCTCTTTCTATTACTAGAATTTAGAATAGACTATATCGATTTGGCTTTAAATTGATTGAAATTTCTCTATATAAACATTAGCTAAATATTTGTAGTTTTTGTCTTTTGCTCTAAATAGTAGTATTTGGATTTTGATTATAATGTTTCATATAAGTGTACTAAAAGGGCTGATTTTTTATGTTTTTTTTTTTTTATGTTTATCCTGTGGCAACGTACAAATAAATTTGCACTACTCATAATTAGTACATATATTTGTGTACGTAGGTGTATTAAATATACATTTTAAGTATAACAACATTACTGACTGACAAAATTTCTTATACAATTTAATAAGCAACAACATATCCATATACATATATTGTGCGTACGTCAGAATCGCAAAACAACGTGCCAATATTTACACATTAGAACACATACATATACTACATAGTTGTGTATGGACTTATAATAAATCTCTAGGGCACTAATTTTTCATTTTACAGGCAACAAATGAGGATTTATGTGTGTTACTCTAAAATTATATCTCCTTCTTGAATGCATGATGTGATGATGATAATGCTTGCAATCAAATATCGATGCCTTCTGCTGCCTTCCTATACCTCATCGTCGCTCGTCTGCGTGCAGAGGACCTGCTCCTGCCACCAGTCATGCACCTCATAGACGGCATTGGCTTGATTGTTAAACGGCAACAGTTTGCCGCTGCCCCCAATTAGCTGACTGATCATCGCCGAGGGACTGCTCAGTGCTCCGTGATGATGCTGATGTTGATGCTGATGATGATGATGATGATCTCCAAAATTATGTAGCGCGGCTGCAGCAGCTGCAGCGGTCGCATTAATTGTCGGATAATGAAACTGGCCAATTTCGCTGTTCAGCTGGGAAAAGAAACTGGATGACTTGTTCACCTCACGCTGTTTGCCCATCTGACCCAGTTGACCCAGCTGTGCCGCATGTGGCAGGGTGGTCATTGAATTCTTTTTTCGCTGCTGACTGCTGATATGCAGCCGCTCCTTATCGCTCAGCGTGGACCGCTGCTGTGGATCACTGGAGGTGGGCGCCAAAAACTTTCGACCCGCCGAGCTGCCCGTCGAATCGCTCCGATTTAAAGCATATGCCCGCTTGCCCACCGCCATCACATGCCGCACACCCGCACCGGCACCGGCACCAGTTGTGTGAGAATCAGTGTGGGGCAGCACCACAGCGCTACTGCTGGCATCCTTTTCGTCGTTCTCCGTCGAGCTAAAGGTGGGCGAGAAGGCGTCGCTAGTGGGCGGACAAGTTCCGGCTACCGCACCACTTATTGTGCTTATGGCTGATTTGTCGATCACTCCACTGGGTGCCTTGTCCTCCTGCACATTGGGACGCATCACTAGCTGCTCATTGGTGGCGCGCAATCCAGCAATCAGCGAATTTTGTTGTTTCTGTAAACAAATTGATAAAGCAAAAGTTTAAATATTGTGCATAAGCGAAAAAAAAACACATATTCATTTTAAACATACGCTTGCATTTTGTGCTCGTATCTTTTTAAGGCAGCCTTCGAGCCAGGTACGTATTGTCATCTTGGCCACTTCCTCCTCGACCAGGTACTCAAACTCCTCACGCGCCAGCAGCTCCTCTAGCTGCAGTGCCTTGCGTATGTCAACAGACCGATAGGATAGCATGCTAAAAAATATATATGGTAAGTTTCATATTTTAAAAATAAAACAGCAACTTACTGACTGATTAATTGGTGAATAGAAGCCAAGAAGCTTTGATGTTAACTAAAAAATAAATTAAAAAAGTAGACTTACTTGATCACGTCATGAAATGTGACATCCTCGCCGTTGTGCAGCTTGTCTAGCTCGTAGCACATGTATTTGAAAAGCAGGCGATCCTTTTGCGGATCACACTCCAAACGGCCTTTCAAAAGGCGTAAAATGAATTTCACTCTACGCACCGGAATAACACCACGTTGATGTATATCGACGATATTCCAAGTGTTCTGAAAGTTGCGTATGTCCGCATAGGACAATAGGGCATCCTCCTCATTTGAATAGAAGAGGGAAAAGTTCTCCATGATAATAGCTAGATGGAGAAAGGTAATTGAAAATTATGATGATATGTAGCAGCTAATTCGACATCATGTTACTTACCCACTAGCAGGTTGAGCACAATATATGTAATTATCACATAGAATGTGCAGAAATATATTAAACTTGCTGTAAAGTTGCCGCAATCCGTTTCCCAGTAATTTCCACCCAGTGTGCAGTATGGCGGCTGCACCATACAATCGTGCATGATCTTATTCCAATCCTCACCAGTCACAATACGAAACAACATGGCCACACCAGTCACAGGTGATCCGAAGTTTGCCCTTCGTCCAATACCCTCCCCATACTTGACGGTGCCTATATATATGAGGGAGCAAAAAGTTAATATAAATAATTAATATATATACAATAATTAAGTTATAATTAATTACCAAATAGAATGGTGCCGGCCAACGCATAAAAGAAGACCAAAAGGAACATTCCAAAGATGATGAAGAAGGACTTGCACACAGACACCCCCACCGTCAACATAAGCATCTTGAGTGTAGTGTGCTTTCCAGTGATGGTGAAAAAACGCAGAATAACTACCATAAACCCAAAGAAATACGACAAATCGTTCTGCAAACAACGTTAAGAATCAAATATTAGAAAAATTTAAATTAAGTTTAATTAAACACAAATAAAGAGAATGGAGTGGAAATAATGTCAACTAATTTTGAACTGAATACTGAGTCACATACGACACCATATCACACTCTAGAGCTCTAGAAATTTATTGGGTAGAAGATATGAATCTGTTAACTACTCTAAAAATGTACATATATGATCTTCAATACATACCCTGAGAATAGTTTGTAATATAATCCAAATGACGCCAGCAACAGTTACCAGTAAATCATATCGATTGCGCCTGGACTGCCAGTAGCCCCGAGGAGTAAATGCGATGTTCTTCATAACCACCTCAATGACAAATACAAAGGTCAGCACGGCGCTAACGATGACCAGACGCTCGGTGTGCACTTCCCCTTTGATCCACTGGAAATAGAGATCTCTGAGTGAAACTTAATTCAAGCAATTGTCAAAAACAAAAAATAGACCTTACAGTTATGGATAGCAACATGCTGTTGATTAGAACAACCACAGCAATGACCCGTTTAAAAATAATGTGCTGGGTTATATCGTAGGTGAAGGCACGAATCTTTCGTCCATCCGGACGCGGTGGCAGATGGAGGGGCTGAGCGATTTTAAGACGCTTCTTTAGATCACACCATCGCCGCTGGTCGACGGTCAGCAATGCTGTACCTTTATTTTCTGAATAGTTTGCAATGACCACGCCCACAAACAGAGTCAAGCCGATCATGCAGCCCAAGAATATGTAGATATGAATGTAGATGGCATGTATCTGAAATGAAGTAGATATTCGTCAATTAATCAATTAAATTAAACAAATATATATATATATTTTAAATGTTATCTTTTAGATTATCATAAATACAATAATTAATAAAACACTTAATTAATTTATAATTGCAAAGGAACTTGTTTTTACCGGTCCGACGGCTTTAATAAGGACATCACGGACATCCAGCCAACCCTTGAAGGAAAGCACCTCGAAAAGCGTTAGCATCGCATCACCAATGTTGTCAAAGTTGAAGCGACGGGGATTGGCCCAGACTCGCGGCACCAACATGGCCGGGTAGGACTCATCTGGACCCGGTGTCAATTTCATTTTGGTAACAAAAACGCGCCGCATGAAGACACCAACACAATCCTCCCTACGCAGAATTGTCGGATCATTGCAGCGTGCCAGACGGCCTCCATACAGCTGTACGCCATAGCTGGCAAAAATGAACATGAGCAAAATGAGCAGCGTGGATACCAATAAGATCTCCTTGAAGCCACGACACAGCTCGTAGACCACCTTTCGCATGTGCGGCACCAGAGTAAAGATTCTCAGTGGACGCACGCATCGCAAAATCATCAGCAGCTGGGCAGCTGAATTAGTTGGTATATTGTGTGGCATCCAGCACAGAAACGACGTGGAGACAACATATATGAATACATCAAGTGCTGCCGCCACATCCTTAATGTATGCCTTGGGTGTGAAGAACAAACCATCAGCCAGAATTTTCATTGCTAGCTCCAGGCTCATGAATATGACAAAACCGTATTCAGCTATCTGCAGCGTCGGATGATCCATTAAACGATAATTGGGTGTCTCAAACATCATCGATATGCACGAGAGTGTCGTGGCAAATATCATTACCCAGTCCAGATAGGTGACCAGCCCAAGAAAGTTACTGAGAAAATCATTAAATGAGCCATTGAGAAACTCATGACTGATGACTTTGTCCATCAATTGCTACTCACTGCAAACTCTTATACTGCACTTTGCGCTCCTTGCCGGTCAATGGATCCTTGAGTCGGGCATCGTAGCGTGCATGCACGATCTTCTGGCAGATTTTGCGAAAGCGACTCTCGCGCGGCACCAAAAACAATGGCGTATCGAAGAATGGATGATTCTCGCGCAGATCCTCCTCGCGCTGATTGCGTCGCATCTCGGCCTGCTGTCGCTTCGCCTGCAGTAGCTTAATATCCAGATCGTGAGGCCTGGCCCGGCCAGAGTTGGCCCGTGGTGCAGCCGCAATGTCACCGTTCTCCATCAGATGCTCATAGGTCTGCTTCAGCTTAATGGAGCCAGAGCGCACACTGCGACGAATTGAGCGGGATCCAAATCTGTGAATTGGTAGCGTACACACATCAAACGAATCATGCCGCCAACGGGCGAAAGGCGCTTACTTCTTCTGATCGACCCTCCATGGCTTCGAGTGTGTGATAGTCCCTTGCGACTTAAGGCCACCCTTAGTGCCCACCACGGGAAGCATGGCCGAGTCACCCAGCATTAGGCGCTGATTATTGCTGTCGCTGCGATAAACAAATAATCAATCAAATTGCATTCTTGCAGGTACCATCTTTATATTTGGCGATATATACATCCATTTGGATTGACTAAACCACTGGCAGTAACCTTTTGGTCACTGTAGTTGGGTACTCACTTGATTATGTGAGTGATGGCCAACTTTCGAAGGCTGCTTCCAGCGGCTCGAACCTTTGCCGTTTTGTTCATGATGCGTACTGGTTTCTGTTTGCGAAAGACAACATTTGATTCCCAGCACTCGGACATCGGTCGTTTGCAGTTCTCAACCAGCGATGGATCATCCGTTTCCAGTTCAATTACAAAATGCTTCATGAAACTCTCACGCACCTTGGGCAACATGAAATCATTGGGAATGCGATGAAGAATTGTCATTTGTGGTGAATCGGGGAATTTTTCGAAAATTCTCAACCGAAATGGCAGAGTCTCCTTAATTTCGGCGCTTTGCTCGCGAAACTTGAGCTGTTTAAGTTTCTTGATGTCTTCGTCCAACTCCAGATTGTCCAAAATGACCGCAACGAAAAGACTGAGCACGATGAGCGTAACAAACAGATGATAGAGTATAAAATAGACAGCTACTAGTGGCGTCAGTGTTTTGCTGGTGCGTATCATCGTCTCATCCATGACCTCAACCCACGCCTCCTGCGTAAGGATCTGGAACATGCTCATGAACGCCTCCGGAAACGATTCGAACTTGGTGAAGTCGCACAGAAAACAGAACAACTGCATCGAAATGCTCGAGCTAATGATTAGCAAACACATGGTAAAGATGATTAGCGAGCCCAACTTCTTGCCGGGCCCAAAAATCTTATACACAAAACCCTCAAGCATGGGCGAGGCCTTTATCAGTCGCACCACCCTCAGCACTTGAAAGTATGTCAATCCAGACAAATAGAACATAGGAACTATGTGGAGCGTTGTGCCCGCGGCGAGAAGCAGCTCAAATTTGTGTATGGAATGCTTATAGTAGCCACGCCAGCCCAAACAGTAGATCTTGAACAGTGTCTCGAGATCGAGCAGACACGTGAACACAACCTCAATATAATAATATCTCTCATAGAATACATGACGTGGTCGACCATCGTGTTTAAATGCCATCGTTGCCGTCACAATCCCATTGGCCAGGATCACCGTCATGACCAGCATTCGAAAGTACGGAGAGCGTAAAATGGCATGGCATGTCTCTGGCGCCAATCCGCCATGCTTATTGTCATCGATGGTGACCAGCCGCCATCCGGAATCGTTGCCGCTGAGTATTTGAGATGCCGCTGTCTTTTGTATATGACCCCGTGCACCCCACATCTGTTGGAACTGTACGCGTATCTCA
Source organism: Drosophila kambysellisi (assembly GCA_035042185.1). Classification (NCBI taxonomy): domain Eukaryota; kingdom Metazoa; phylum Arthropoda; class Insecta; order Diptera; family Drosophilidae; genus Drosophila; species Drosophila kambysellisi. Next base: position 1,560,412 of record JAWNLS010001080.1, read on the forward strand.
TTGAAGGTCTCTGTGATTACAGCTATGAACACGTTCTTCACCAGCCAGGCCAGAAAGAATATCATAGTGCTGAAGTAGAAGGCGGCTCGCCATGCCGGCAGTGAGTCAATCGCTCGATACATAATAAATACCCAGCCCTCCTGGGAGGCAGCCTGATACACCGTAAAAATACTAGTTGCAATATCCTCAAAGCCATTGAAGCCAATCACATAACTGCTTAGAAAGTCCATCTTCATGCAGCGCATGCCCGGCGAACACTGGTACCCAGAGTCCGGATCCATTGAGCAGAATGTGTCCGGTATGGCCAGTGAGTTTATTGTGAGTACCCTAATGAATGCATACGAATGCATAATTGGTTAAATATATTCATTCATATTAATTCATTACATTTAATGCTCCTACAAAATGAAAAATACAGCCTTAAGCATACTTACGGCCGACCCTTCTCATCATAGTTCGTATTATTCATGACACAGTGATTCTTCAGCTCTCCGAAGAATTGCACACCGAGCAAGCCATATAGCGACATGAAGAACAAAAAAAATAGCGTCACGTTGTAGATTTGTTGGCTCGAGCGTCTAAATGAAAACAGATACAAAGAATGTATATATTGTCAATCACAATTTTGATTGATAATAGCTCATCACCTACTTAAAAATTTGATTGATGCGGCTTTTGGGCATACTGAACTTCAGGAAAACACGTAGAAAGCGTATCATGATAAGTGGACGCGGTGCCCTCATTATGGATAGATACGAGAATCTGTGGGCAAAAATGATCGGAAAAGAATGCAAAATCGATTCCATAAAGATAGTTAATATACTTACTTGGGTACTATTTCGAGCACTTCGAAAATTTGCAATATGATGGAGACCCAGAGAAAACTAACCATGGAGGCATCAAACTGACACCAATGATCCTTTAAATAAGGCACTTCGCCCTACAAAGCAAGGAGTGTTTTAAATAAGAACGTTGAAGACAGCAACCAAATTGAACTGTAACTGTAAATGTAACTGTAACTCACATTTAGAACGCCACGGATGTGCATTTTGGCAATCATCTCGGCCGTGAAGAGGACAGTGACCGCCGTATCCGATACAAAGGTGATGTATTGCAATGACGGATGACGCTCAAACGTTTTCGGCGTATTCAGCGAAACGGATGCCAGCGAGACGAGTGCGCAAAGGCGCATCAGACGACGCACCCAGAGTTTGTTCACCCATTCAATATCGGCGCTTTCGTTGAGCGATTCCTCTGGCCCGTAATCGGCTAGAAATGGCTCGCCACCCTTAAGGCTTTGTTTGCGGCCGAGCATAATTTTATTGCCGATCCCAGTGGCGATGCCCAGTCCAATTGGCGGCACACCAGTAATGGCTGCGCTGCCCACCGTGCTGCTGATCCCGCCGCATATGCCCATGCCAGCGGAGGCGGCACCACCGCCCAATCCTCCAATGCCACCCAGCAGATTGAGGCCACCACCCACTGGACAAGGTGGTCCACCCGCTCCATTGTTGTGGGCATTGCTCGCGGCTGTCGACGCGGCTGTCGGTGGTGGTGGCGCTGCTGCTGCTATCGATGATCCTCCAGCCGGAGGATGCATACCGTAGGCAGTGCTGCTGCCGCCACCACTGCCGCTGCCCGAGTTCACAATGGTTGTCGGACTGTTGAGGGCGCTGGACGCATCTTGACGTGTGCCCAAACCGTTGCCAGGACTGCTGCCCGGCGATGGATTGAAGGTGAAGTGACTGAGCTGCTGCTGCGGATGCTGCTGGGAGCTGCGCAGATGCGAGTGCTGTGAATGCTGGTGAGGATGGTGGGATGATGGTAGTGAGTGCTGATGCTGCTGTGGTGTTAAGCTGTTGCCGCTGGAGGAACTGGTGCTGGCTGTCGCCGGTGTTGTGATGCCGCTGGCTGAATGAAAGCTGCCGCCGCCGCCTCCCGTGCGTTTATTTCTAGCAGCTGCACCCAAGCGACGAATCTGTAAGCGGTCAATCATTCAAACTGCGCATCCTGCTCCTGTCCCGTGACCGTTGTTAAGTGGAGTGGGGCCACAAATGACTCCTAGTAGACGGTGTTCCTGTTTCTTGATTATTTATTTATTTATTATTAAATTTGAATTTTTTTTTTTTTGTATTTTGAGTGAAACAACAATTAGATTGGCCACATTCTGTCATAATTTACATATGTATGTAAGCATGTATATATGTATGTGCGTATGTGCGTAGGAAAATATTTTGACGAACCGTGCACAACATTTGCAACCCCCAATAATGGGACATGAGAGAAGGACACGCACAAATACATACATAAATGTGTACATACATATGTATATTATGTATGCTTATGTATGTAAACGGATGTACATACATACACAAGTAAATATCTACATAGCATACTTATGCTTACATACTTTTCGATTTTGGCCAAGCTCGCGCGTATCCTAACCCTATCACAAGGACCCATTTAATAGGCGTTTCAGGTTGGGTGCATAATGCTCAACAATGCCACTTAATAAATATACATATGTCAACAGCAATAAACAGAATGTAGTTTTGTTTGTGTAAACAAATTTAACAACAACAATTGCAGATAATACAACACTTTCCTTACATTCTACGCCACAAAAACAATAGCAACGAAAATTTAAACAAAAACAGTTGCACTTTTGTACGAAAATCACGCGCTGCTGAGAACAGCAAAACGACGAATGCAAAGATGTACTAAACGGACGGGTGGACCACTCCGACAATCGGGCAGTCGAACAGTCAAACAGACTGTCAGTCGGGCAGTCGGGCAGTGTCTTGCCTTGGTTTAGTCAGCCAAATATCTGACAGCTGCCATTCTGTCAGATACAAAGCTGGTGCTCGGGATGGCGTCTGCGCAATGAAACACCCGAAAAAATAACTTTTACTTCCGATTTGAATATTGATTGAAATTAATTCCAAAAATTTTAGAGAACACTTCTTTATGCTATCAGTTGAAATAAAGCCAATATTGATTTATTATACAAACGATTGTCAAATTCTTAAAAACCTATTAAAAAAAAGCTGCATAATTTCTCGCAGTGCATCAATGGGTCGATGACAAACAGTAGCAGCGTGACAGCAGAAATTGGAGCGCGTGAGTTTCCATTCAGCATTGGCTAAATCTAAACAAAAATGGGCGCTTCGGCCTCGTCTAAGAAATCGTCTAGTCTCAGCTATCCCGGCCATGATGATCCGGCATACCGCAAGTGCCAGGAATTGAAGGCAAGTCCCGTGCACCTCATTTGCATAACCTATACCTGTACCAGTACTGCTTACAATAGTGTAAACAACCAACAAATCTGACACCATGCAGATGGAACGCTGGATACAGATGCACTACCAAATCAAGCAGCGGGAACAGGCCCTTGCCATTGCCCAGCATCGGGAACTGTTCTACTGGATGAGCGGCTTCTACCTGAGCGCTCTATATGGCTGTGCCAGCTACTATCAGCGGGTAAAGCGTGCCTCAGTTTTGGCACCGTTGCTGCCACTCACCTTTGTCATGGGATACTATACGGACTGGGCCTATGGCAGCAAGCTGCATCGCATTCAGGGTGAATACTTAATCTATAAAAAAAACCATTGTCTAAATTCACAATATTCAATGCACTTATCACAGCCGAAGCGAATATGATAATGGAGCACGAGGAGGATCTGTTGCATTGGCCAGGTGGACTACCCACCGTTGCCGGCATTGATGAGGCTCGCGTCGAAGTTGAAATGGAAAAGAAAATGCATCCGCATCACATGTAGATATCGCTACAAAATGCTCACAGTTATTGCTCATTCCAAACACCATTCATACATCGATAGTGCTGAAATATATATACACAAATATATACGATAAGTTAGCATTCAGTAGCATTAATTTTTGAGCAACAATTAATAATTAATTAATTAATTAATGCAAACTTTTTTACACTAACTAAATATACATGCAGAGTTCTGCTAGTACTTATTTATTTATGCATATAGAACGCTTGTGCTATTTACATACATATATTGCCACTTATATATATATAGATATATATAACCGATCAAGTTAAGCAAAAAATTGTTTAAAAATATTTGCTTTCCTTGTAAATAACTATTGGACTCTTTCGAACTCTTATGCGTCTGTGTGTTTCAATTCCACAAATTTGTCAAGACAATACTCCTTATATTACACGTATAGGTTTTTATTGATATATATATATATATGTATGTACTTATAAATGTATGTATGTATAGAAACGGAGTAACTGTAGCCTAGGGCACCTAATAAATAAATTGTTCCCCAGTTTCAATAATGATTTCAATTTTAGTTGCCATTTATGCTATACATTCCACATTTCACATTCCATATTCCACAATACACACACATTGTCCTAGTATGGCACATGGGCATCATCTAGCAGGCTTTCCTCGATTAGTGCTTGGTTATCCTTCTTGTAGTTCCTCTCACAGAACTCGGCGATGCGGACACAGGCCTCCTCGATCATGTTGCTTGGTACGGTGAGCACAATGCGCACATATCCTGGATAATCGAAACAACTTCCGGGTAGACAAAACACACTCTGCTCGTTGACCAACTCCTGCACAAAGTGTGTGTCATCCTTAAAGGCCGGAAAACGCTCGATACAAACGCCAATCATCATGTACATGGCTCCGTTGGGCATAACAGGCTTCAGTCCGTGCACCGGCTTCAGCAAATTGTAAGCGAGTTGAGCATTCGACTAAAGGCACAAGCGGTGGCACAAATGAGTGGCATTCTTTAATGGATTAGAACTAACCAGTTCATTTCACATGATCACTTACGTAGAGCACATCGATCACTCCGTCAAAGTAACTCTGCGGCGTTTTGGTGAGTATGTCGGTAAGGGCGCCCTGAATAATCGTATTGCTGCCAAGGATGCGTCCACACATGTTCTTGAGCCCGGAGAGGGCAGTTCCCAGACGTTGCTGATCATCGTGCACGATAATCCAACCCATACGCCAGCCGGGCACCAGAAAACGCTTGGTCAGCCCGCCACAGGACAGCACTGGCACCTCCCGCGTCAGACTGCTGACCGCCACGTGTCGTGAGCCCGGGAACACAAAGTGTTCGTATATCTGAGGAACAAAAAAAAAATATGATCGTTTATAGAAAATTACTTTTTATAGAACTCTTGAGCTCCATATCCCAAATAGCCAGAAATGTTAAATGACTTTCCAACTGCTATTAAGATTATGGTTTTTGGTACAGTATGAAATTAAATGTGTGCACATTTTAGATAGCAGCATATGTTCAAAAAATTATATGGTATAAAGTTGGTTGTCCAAGCTTAATTCTCACTCACCTCATCGGCAATGATGGGCAGATAATGGCGCTCGCAAATGTTAACAAGATCCTGAAGATGGGCTTTGTCGAAAACGCTGCCACATGGATTGCTCGGATTGTTGATTAGCAATGCGGCCGTATTCTCATCGATCAGACTCTCCAGTTGGACAAGATCAGCGCGCCACTGCTGCTCCGGCAACAGGTCATAGTAGCGCACCTCAATGTTCAAGCCTGCGGCAAGTGTGTAGTACAAACAGAAACCTGGACGCGGCACCAGCACGTTCTGGCCGCGATCGGCCAACGCCAATATGCAGTACTCGAGTGCCGAGGAGCATCCGCTGCAGAGCATGATATCACTTGGATCGATATCCCCATTCGGCCTTTGATGAGCACTGTACTTGGCCACTGCCAGACGCGACGCCTCGTGACCCTGCGTGTGGGCATAGCCATTAAACTTGCCGCTCTCCAGGGACTTCACCACCGCCGTCATCGTTTCATTGGCAGCCTTCAGATTGCCAAATGTGGTGGGATCGCCTGCGGATCAGATAATAGCTTCTTTATCAAGTTATAAAATAACAGTGCAGAAGGAAAGCTTTACATTTTCTTAAATTAAACTGTGAAATATCTTAAATGTTTTTGTAGTTCAAATTAATTTTTTATATTTTTTCATATTTCAAAGGAAAAAGATTTGATTAATTGATTTGGTTGTTGATGTAATGCTAAACTATAATAAAATAAATACAATAAATCATTTCAATTTCGTAGAGTTCAATAAGTCTGCTTAAATTAAAACTTTCAAGTGCTTTTGATATGCAAGTAAAAACTTTAAATTGACATTTGGTTTTTATTGACTACATTTTATCAAAATGAATTTAGAATTTTGAACAGCATAGCTTAGATTTAAGTTGTTAAATGGCTTATTATTTAAATATCCCGTTCTATTGTCAGTCTCTCTCTCTCACTCTTTCTTTCTCTTTCTCTCTCTCGCCATTTGTGTTCTTAATCCCAGTTTTGGATGTAAATTAGTTTAAAATTCGTAATTTAGACATACAATTTTAAGCCATTATCTTTTACTGTGCATATGCATATGTATGTATGTATATATTTATATGTGCATAAGTATACATATCCTCACATATCAATATACTTTCCACAATCCAGTCCCAAACTCGTTCAACATATTTATCAAGTTTCCGCCTTGTTGAATCCCATGTGGGAGACATTGGAAAGGGGGGCGCGACTGTGATAGACCCAGACCCAGACCCATAATATACCGGCTACATTTTGAATTCTAATCAAATTCGATTCTTGATCTTACTTCTCGATTCTCCAAACAGGTGAAACTACATTTTATGCAAATGCATCTAAAACGAGCGTGCGCCATGACAAAAACAATAACAATCCATATGTAACAACAACAGTCCAGACCTCGGATTCAGAGCTAAATACATACAAACACCGGCCCATCTGGCAAAATGAAACAAATTAATTCGAGAATCGCGATTTGTAGACGGACAATCACATAAATGCATATTAATATAATATTGTTTTTCTCAAGATAGTAGCTGTATTTGCAAAAACAAGCCGATTCTTGCAACCTCAACTGATTGGTTGATTTCTTGTATATGCTCGTGTATATATATAAATATATATATTCGTATTTTATATGCATATATGTATTTGGACATTGCAAATATCGGACAGAGAAGCGGCTCCAAAAGAAATGAATTCATGTCGCCGATTTAAGCAAACAAGTTTCAGCATTTCAGCATTTTAACGCTAAAAAAAAGAGGCAAATAACGCAATAGCGACTAAATATTAAAACAAGAAAGAACTGATTTCTTTGTCTCGGCGAAAATAAGCTACATCTGCTGACTGAAGTCCATGTGCTCAGTTCTCAATTGAATTACCAATTTATAGTTCATCTGTATCGATTTTGAATTAGACGTACATATGGATAATTACTTATCGTATAACGCCTTCAATGCATTTTTCCATATCTTGTGACAAATTTTGAAAATTTTTGAATTTTGAATTGGGCAAGCGTATATTTAGCTCGAAATCACTGCCTTGCAAAGAATTCAAAATCTTCTAGAAAGGTCCTCAAAATCAAGCAATGAGATTCAAACATGACTTTAAGAAAATGGCCACATCTGGCAATATACACAAATATCTATATATCTTTAAGTCAGGATGCATTTGTGCCAGAAAATAAAAATAAATATTTAAATATACATTTTCAAGCTAAATAAACTAAAGTGTATATAACTAAAGAAGCCCTAAATGGATATTATTTTGAACATTTACTTCAGCTAATTACTCACCTATGGACAGCGGTATCATGGGCTTCTGTGGATTCGGTTTAATCTTCAGCGATTCGACAATATTACGAATGCGATTGTGTGTATTCAGGGACAATGAGGAGCCTTTAACCTGCCAGCCCGCTCTGCCCCGAGCAGACACAGCAGCATCCTGCCGAATTGTTTCCGTCTCCAGCTGCAGAAGGGTGAGTGCCTCGTCCACTTCCTCAACGTCGACAGGAACTGTTGCCGGGTAGCCGCTTGGGCTACTGCGGCTGCTCTGAAACTTGTAGGAGCCTTCGTTGGCAACACTGCTGGGCATTATCACCAGGCAGGCGTTCAAAAATATCCACGCACAAAACAAAGAAAAAAAAAAAAAAATATGGAAAAAGAAAACTCAAAATCCAATTAGGCGATTTCCAGGCCGTTAAACGATATCCGTGCTCCCAAATTCAAATGAATGTAAAGTTAGTGTCCTGTTTGTCATTCCAGACCAGCATTAGAGATGCAATCTTTTTATGGGGTGGGGTTTTAGATTATTGACGTAGGAGGCGTGGCTATCAAGGTATATTAGGTCGCTGCGACAACACTGACTTACTTGGCTGATATCTTGGTGCTTTTATCGGTTCTGGCTGCGTCGCTTGGCCGCTTCATATCATATATATATATATAAATATATATTTGATATAAATACGATATTGTAAGACACACATATATACACACATGCATATATGGCACACACAGTCTTACATCACAACACGCGCCTCGGGAGGGCCGAGCCAAAGAACAACAACTACTTCAACTTCGGATTGAACTCGGGCCTAACTCTGATTTGAATACTGGCAGTGGAGACAAAAAAAAAAACAAAAAAAAAACAACAAAAACAAAAACAAAACAACAAAAAATACCCTGGTCGGACTGGTCTGACTTGGAACCAGATTTTTAGTTTGATAAACAACAACAATGTGTTTTTTTTTTTTTAATATTTTTAATGAACTTAAGTAGCTAATACTCCCCCTTGATAACAAGAGGATATTCAATCCGATAATAGCAACTAGACCAGTAGCAGGATCTAACCATCCTGGTTCTATTATAGAAGTTATATATGTATGTGCATGTATGTGTGAATGAACAGTACAGTGTTACCCCACTTGTTACGAACGGAAAAAGCAAATGGCGAAGACGACGCAATAGTCGCCATTCGCGTCACAAATGCGCTGCACGCGCCGCAAAACAAAAAATGCAAAATCAAAACAAACAAGTAGCTAACTGGGCAACAGAGCTAAATGGATGCCAATCCCGGCACCCCCGGGATCTTCCGGTTGCTTCGATATGATTTGTATATCTGTTGTTGTTGTTGTTGTTGTGGACTTCGCCTAGTTTCACTCATAGTTGTTGACGCTGTTGCGCAAATGTAGCCACCCAAGTTAGGCCTCGGCTTGGTGCGCTTGGTAATTCACCATTCATTCAATCAGTTGCTACCTTGCATGTGGCGAGCGAGCCTCCTGCTCGCCTTGCTCTTCCAAACTGGTTTCATATTTAATTCAACTACACGCAGCAAACATAATGTCACCTGATTTTTTATCTATTAATTATATGCATATATATTTTTTACTGATACTCCTAATTCGAATCGATACTTCTGAGAAAACAAAGCTTAATTTAACAAAAATCGTACCACAAAGAATCAAAAAAAATTTATGAATTATATATATATGTATGTATATATTTGCATATATGTATATGTAGTATAAGATAGATTTAATGAAAGTAACTTAAAATGACGTATGGAATTAGTAATAAGAAACTATGCATTCTTATATATACATTATTGATATGTGTACAATTTTTCTGGTTGATCGATAAATTGATTGTTGCATGAAAAGCATAGAAAATATGACATTATCGGATCATTTGACGTGTCAAACAAGCACACAAAAATTATATACATACAAACATGAAAATCTAAATACACATGGGGGCATGAGCAACGTTTATCATATTTCATTGACATATTTCGAAGACATTGGGAGAGTTCTCTATTAACATATCATTTTATCAAATGCAAGAAAAAAAAAGAAAAAAAACGATAATAATAGTAATAAATGTAAGGTATCTACCGAATATGTTAATTACGAGAATTACGAGCTATAAATTAATATGCTTAACGAATTATTTGCAGCATTTTCCACGCTGCTCTGCTGGGTGCCATTCAACCCGAATTCAACTGTACAAAAGGACGCTCCCAAGTGTTATGATCTCAATGGGTGTGAGACACGCCTACTTGCGTTTAAATATGTTGCTGAGGCGTCGTTTGGGCGGCGAGTTCTGTTGCGGAATATAACGGAATTTATTCATATTAAATAATACATAACACATGATTTATGAAATTAATTGCTGATATATGTATGTGCATGATGGCCATGCTGTCGTCAATCTGTGTAAGGGATCCAAATTGTGCTAGCAAGCATCGCTATGAACAGTATAAACACTGCAAGCACCACAATGTTTCTGATACCAACGCGACGCCAGAGTCGCGTTAAAATGTTGGCATGCGGCAGATACACCACTTGCCACTCTGGAGCGGTGTAGGAGTGCGTGAAGGGCATCAAAGTGACCTCCGGCAGGGGATATGAATGGATGGCAATCGAAGAATATGTAGTCCACGATTCATGCGACGAGTCTGAACTGATGTTCGACGTGCTGTTGGCAGTGATATCACTTGGCAACAGGATCGCTCCAACATCATTTTGTTGCTCAGTGTTTTCATTCAGTAATTCAACGATTTGCAGCTCACACGGTGCTGTCGATTCGGTTTGAAGGCATAGCTGATCATGACTCTGCTCAGTGCCATTGGCGGCAATGGCGCTCTCGCTGTCGCTGGCGGCTCCATTAAGCCATGCGCAAACATGTTCCGCCTCAAATTGTTGTTGTAATTGTTGCCTATAATTGTTTTCGTCATTGATGTCGCCCTCCTGCGTGGCGTCCAGCGCCATCTGCAGCTGTTCCGGCTGCTCCACCTTCGACAAGTTGGAGTATGTCGCTTTATTGCGATTATGGCTGCTATAATTGTTGTTATCGTTGGTCTTGGATTCTGACTCGAACTCGATCTCGATGCTATCGTCAATCAGACGCCTGGCCTGATCATAGCGTTGAATGCGCTGTTGTTTTAGCTTGGTGCGCTGTTGCAAGCGATGCTGATACCCCGTTGCCGGCAACACGTCACGACAACTCTCCATAACAAAGATATTTCCATGAACGCACAGCGAATTTCGTGCAGTGGACGACACAAGGGGCCGTTTGCACAAGCTTAGCCTGCGGACCTGGGGGTTATTTGTTGCATGAGAGATTGCGTTGGATAAATGTGGTGTGGTGCCTTCTTGCTGCTCCTGTTGAACCTCTGTTGCCGCATCCGATAGCAGATTTCGGCGCAACTGATCCAAGTAAGAGCGACTCGTGCGAGGCGTCGAGGTGCAAAAAGCGCCCGCTTCTTGCAGACGCAGACTGCGGCGTTGATTTACCGGCAACACTTTTTTTTTACGTTGAGATCGCCGGTGCTGGGAAGGAGCACAACGTTATCGTAAATGCCCCGTTGTAGTAGTAGCTACACAACAATCACAAGGACAACAACGATGACTGGCACCCAACACAGTTTGCATACTTACTATGTATGTTATCAAACTAACAAAATACAAATAGGAACGACGCACCAACACACAACATAACACGAGAGAGAACGTTGCTGTCGGACGTAACCGACAGCGAAATACTATGATACCATCATTTGTGTGCAGCCAAGAAATGCTGTCCAAGTTTGCCGTTCATATTGAGTAACCCTTCTTCGAAGTTTGGCATATGTAGCTATTAAATTACGGAATATATGAGCTATACGAGATTTTGGGGGCGGTTCCTAATAATCTTCCTTCCAAGTTCAGTAACTATACCTATTAATTGCGGGAGATATGGACATTTATCTGTTTTTGGGGGCGGGAATGGACGTGGTCCAAAATTTTTTTTCCACATTTTTGACGTAGCATATGCCGATCTATGAAGGACAGCGCCAACAACGTATCAACCAAAATTGGTAACTGTATCCATAAAATTGTGGTAGACATGTTGCTTTATCGATTTGCGAATATCGATTTTATCGATTTTCCAGCTCCCTAGTGGACGTAGGACTCCAATCTTGGCACTTTATCTATTCAGAGCAATTATATGCCACAAGTTCCAAGTCTCTATCTCTTAGGGTGTCAAAAAAAGTTGCGTTAATCCTGACGGACAGACGGACAGACAGCATGACGGACATTGCACAAACCCAATATACTAATATACCTTCGGTATCATAGTATAACAAATACACTTCTATTGACGACTTACCTCGTCGCGCGGCAGACATTGTCCACCACAGCCAGTGGCGCCGCTGCTGCCCATGCTGAACCGTGACGCAAAGATTTTGAAGCGTGCCGGCGTCTTGGTGCTACTACAATTGTCAAAGGTTTCGCGCAATATTTCGCGCGCTGGTTCCGAGCTTCCAAATGAAAGACGTCCACCATTTTTACTGGGCGTTGGTGGACCCGGCCGCTTGTAATGAGTGCCCATCGACTTTTTACGCGTACCAGTACAGTTGCCACCCGTTGTGCTCAGCAACGCGCTCATGCTATCGTCCAGGCTATGTGGCCCATCCTGTTGGGGGTGAGGACACAATACGATAAATACATTTTTACAGTTAATTCTCAGTCAAATGATTTTGAACAGAAACAGACGCATTAACATCAACATCAACGTTAAACAACACAGAAACAACAGGACACATATCGGAACGGGATGGAGAGGTTCTTAAACATACATATGCAAATGGTCTGAATTTAATAGTCGTCTGCTGTCTAAATAGATTTAATAAGCTACATGTCAATTGTAACCACTTTGCGTGCACTTGTGCCTTGAGCAGAATTCCGAGCGGGGTGCTGCTCCTATCGGTGTTGATGTTGTTGATGTTGTTGTTTATTTTTGTTTGCCGCTTCTCCGGCGTCAGCAGAGCGACCCATGTTAATGCTTACTTTGAGATCGCTTTCTTGGCTACCCAAGTCATACTGTGCCGCATAGGTGCTCTTCAAATGCGGTGGTTGCAACGAGTTGCGATATTGCAATTCTTCTGTGCTATATGTGCCGGAAAATATGGAATGATGAGATAATAAGCGACAACTTGTTGTTGATGCATGCACAAGTAACAGGCACTTACGTCATGTCCGTGGCACGGCCAAGCTTAAGATCTGTGAGGTAGGTGTTATTAAACACCTCCCCCTCCTCATCTTCCATGGCCAGATTGCTGCCCAGATTGGCAGACGGGGCGCTTGGCCGCTTAAAGGGATGCCAGTCATCGCTGGGAGAAGAAGCGGGCGCACCCGTTTCATTCTCCTGAAGATGGCTCAGCTTGGTTACGAGTATGGCATGTTGTTTCTTTTGTTCCAATATGAATTTCGTTGAGGCGTACAATCTGCGTAGATAGAGCACGTGTGTGTTCGTCATATTTGTTGTTCTGGAAATTGTTATACGACGAAGTGAAAGTGAGTGAAACCATGCTATTAACATAATGACGTCATCAACATACCTTTGCATTCAGATTTTCCAGTTCCGCCTGGATGCTGGCCGCATCGCGCTCCTGCTTCTCTTTCATTCGGATCACTTCCTCCTTGTACAATGTCCGCTACAGTTATCAGTTTGTGTGGTTTGAGACACAATAGCGTAGTGGGGTTAGTAGCGAACAGTGAGCAGTAAGTTATGGGAGTTAAGTAAAGCGGGAAAAACGAAACGACATCGACAAAGAAAACAAACATGAAAACGAAACTGACTTCGTTGGCCAACAATAAGTTACTAGACAGCTAACAAACTAAACCTAAACAATACAATCATACTCCTTCAAAAATTAAACATAGGTAAACAAAAAACAAAAAACTAAAAAAAAGGACAAAGATTAAAAACAAAAGTGGCACCTCCGCTTCTGTGTCTAAAACTCAATTGGTTTTCTAGTCTTTACATCGATATAAGCATTGTTGCTCAAAAATATAATATACGTTATGCTCAAAAGAACCAAAAACATAATCAAAAATTTGAAACAGACAATGTGAAACGAACTCTCGACCTTCTTGAAAGAAGTCCCCTCTGCGATTGTGTGTGGTGTTTCTGTGCGGATCTCAGATTTGCCCAACTGACTTGAATCTAACGATGCGAGACTTTTGGACTTTTTGATTTGTTTGAAATGATAATTGCATTTTGTTATTAATATTATCATTATTATTATTATTATTGCGTATGTTGTTGAGATAGGAAGTGAAAGTGGAAGAGGAAGAGAAGAGGAAACAGAGAAAAATAGTTTTAAATTCCATATGATAAAAATCAAATTAATCTACTTATTTTTTTTTTTTTTTTTTTTTGTATGTCCCCTCTTTTCTCCGTTGATGATGCCTGTAAAAACTGTAGAAGCAGAACTAACACACAACACACACACAACAACAAAATAGGAAAAGGTAAACCCTACGACGCTACCACCCAGTATTTAAAGAGATACCAAAATTACAAGACTATGCAAATTTACTATATATATATACATTATATACTATATGTATATATAATATAAACTAGCAGTGAGTGGCGTCTGAAACTCATATGACACGAATAAAAGATAAGTTTACAGTTTTGAATGAGTATATATTTTTCTTTACATTATCACTTTAAGATTTGCTCACCAATCATTAATCATATTGATGTAATTATATACTCCTGTATATACTCAATTAATACTTCATTTAAATTACAAATTGACCACAAAAATTGGCAATAACCATAGAAGTGGTTAAGCTGCCGACTCAGTTGGTAGTTGGCAGTTGGCAATTGGGAATAGGAATGAATTAAATGTGGTGCCACAGTTTATGCTCGATGGTGGCATGATTACAAATGAATGTTGGTATTTTGAAGACTCTGCACTTTAAGCTCACCTTTCTTACAATGTCATATTGGGCTTGTACAGAACGCCTATCATTTAAATACATGGAAACAGTTGTGATGACGCAAGAGGTATTTGGATACACCGGCGCCAGTTAATGCCACCATGCCATAAAGTACGGAAATACATAATACGGAACGCATCAAACGTGTACTTACCATTTTGGATTTCATCTTTTCTAATTTGCCCTCCATTTCGAGACGCTGATCCTTCAGTTTCTGCTCACAGCGACCAATCTCTTCTTTCGCATCGCGATACTTGGCCTGCAATATCTGGCAATCATGCTCCATCTGGTGTTCTTTAGCCTTGTGGTTATTTATTTTATCCAGTGCAATGCGATTCTCTCTGTACAAATTGTCCAAAAGGGTTTCGTTGCTGTTGCGAATATCAATATTATCCGCAAGGCTATTTTCTAGCTGATCCTTCAGTGCCTGCAGTTTGAGCTGATAATGCGATTCGCGATCACTTAACTTTTCCAACTCAGATTTCACATTTTTCAACTTTTCATCCAAATTACACTGCAGCACCTTATTTGCCTCCAGCTCCTGATTCATTTTGGCAATGGTATCGTTGGCCAGTTGTAGTTCGCCGGTTAAGTCCCCAATTCGTTTCTGTTGCTGTTCAATGTCCGAGTTTAGGGCGCCAATCTGAAGACGTAGACGGGTATTCTCCTCCTCGGTTACCATAAACATCTCCTTCTCAGCATTGTCGCGCACTTTCTCAAGCTTTGCCTTCCGTTCCTGCTTATGCTCCAAAATCTTCGTGTATTGCTGTTCTAGGCTGGACAGCTTCTCCTCCGATCGATTTGCACGCTCCTTGCTCGTTCGCAGCTCCAACTGCAAACGTTCCTTCTCATTTTGCATTGCATTAAGAAGTTTTGCTTGCTCCTCCTGTGACAATTTGGTCTGAACTAATTCACGATGCGTTTTCGCTACAATTGCTTGCTGTTCGCCCAGCTTAATGACTGTTCTCTCCAAGCGCTTGATGTTCGAATCAAGCTGCGTTTTAGTCTTCTCCAGTTCTAGCTCCCGTTGTGCAAGCATATCCTTGACTGTTTCCAGCTCCTTTTTAACAGTGTACTTCTGCGCCAACTGCCGATTTTGCTCCTCTACAATCTTCAAATCTTTCATTTCATCGTGCAGTTTTTGTGTCTTCATTTCGAATGATTTTATCTTTTGGGACTGTTTCGCCTTGATCATTTCCAACTCCCGACACGTCGACTCCAGCTTTTGAATCTTTATGACAAATTCACTTTGAATGGTACTGTTATTTCTCTTCTCCACTTGCAACTCTTGAGCTACCTTTTCGTATTCCTCAGACTCTTGTTGCAGTAGCTCCGTTAGCTCATCGCACTGCTTTTGCTTCTCCAACTTGCTTGCTTGCTCCACTTGCAACTGTTGAGAAACCTTTTCGCATTCATCAGACTTCTGTTGCAGTAGCTCCGTTAGCTTATCGCACTGCTTTTGCAAACTTGCTAGAAGAGATTCACAATCGTGCAACTGTTGCTCCTTAGCCTTCTCGGCCAGCTGCAGCTTCTCCAACTCTTTGCCAAGTTCACATTGAATGGTAGACTTGCTTGCTTGCTCCACTTGCAACTGTTGAGAAACGTTTTCGCATTCATCAGACTTCTGTTGCAGTAGCTCCGTTAGCTTATCGCACTGCTTTTGCAAACTTGCTAGAAGCGATTCACGATCGTGCAACTGTTCCTTGGTCATTTTCAACTCGTGACATGTTAGCTCGATCTTCTGCAACTCATTGCCAAGTTCACATTGAATGGTAGACTTGCTTGCTTGCTCCACTTGCAACTGTTGAGAAACCTTTTCGCATTCATCAGACTTCTGTTGCAGTAGCTCCGTTAGCTTATCGCACTGCTTTTGCAAACTTGCTAGAAGAGATTCACAATCGTGCAACTGTTGCTCCTTAGCCTTCTCGGCCAGCTGCAGCTTCTCCAACTCTTTGCCAAGTTCACATTGAATGGTAGACTTGCTTGCTTGCTCCACTTGCAACTGTTGAGAAACCTTTTCGCATTCATCAGACTTCTGTTGCAGTAGCTCCGTTAGCTTATCGCACTGCTTTTGCAAACTTGCTAGAAGCGATTCACGATCGTGCAACTGTTCCTTGGTCATTTTCAACTCGTGACATGTTAGCTCGATCTTCTGCAACTCATTGCCAAGTTCACATTGAATGGTAGACTTGCTTGCTTGCTCCACTTGCAACTGTTGAGAAACCTTTTCGCATTCATCAGACTTCTGTTGCAGTAGCTCCGTTAGCTTATCGCACTGCTTTTGCAAACTTGCTAGAAGAGATTCACAATCGTGCAACTGTTGCTCCTTAGCCTTCTCGGCCAGCTGCAGCTTCTCCAACTCTTTGCCAAGTTCACATTGAATGGTAGACTTGCTTGCTTGCTCCACTTGCAATTGTTGAGATACCTTTTCGCATTCATCAGACTTCTGTTGCAGTAGCTCCTTTAGCTTATCGCACTGCTTTTGCAAACTTGCTAGAAGAGATTCACAATCGTGCAACTGTTGCTCCTTAGCCTTCTCGGCCAGCTGCAGCTTCTCCAACTCTTTGCCAAGTTCACATTGAATGGTAGACTTGCTTGCTTGCTCCACTTGCAACTGTTGAGTTACCTTTTCGCATTCCGCAGATTTCTGCTGCAGTTGCTGCGTTAGCTCATCGATCTGTGTTTTTAGCTGCTCACTTTTAGCAGACAACTCCACCTTGGACTCTTCGAATTGGTTGCATATTCTCAGTAGCTCATTTGCCTCCTCCTCTTTTTTTGTGATTTCCATTTCGTTATTCTGTAGCTTCTCATTAGTAGCCATTAAGTTGGACTGACTCTTCTCCAACTCATTAGCCAACTTCTCAGCCTTGTTCTTTAGATGCTGAATATGCTCTTCGTGGGGCGCACATTGCTGCATGTGTATATGGAACTGATCCTGCAGTTCTTTCACACGTTTCTTCACATGCACATTGCTAAAAGACAACTTTTTCATACTTCGCCCAATTAAGTTTAAAAGCTCCACATCATCATAAGGTTTTTTTGGCATCTCCAGTTCATGCTGCTGTCCGATCTTTAAAATTACATCCAAAATGCTTGCTGTTGCCACCCTGATGGACGTCAGTTGCTTACGCAGTTCCTCATTCTCCTGTTCCTTCTCACGTAATTGTTTATCTATAACGGAGCAAGCTAGGTTTTCCGGTGTGGTATTCATACTGCTGGTTGACTGTGAGGTATCCAGCAGATCAGATGAGGAATTCAGCACCTCGCGACCCTTATGCAGCTCGTCACGTGTCTCTTTTAGACACTGCTCCAGCTCCACTTTGTCGCGCTCCAGACAGGAAATGGTTTCGTCTTTTAAAGCCAAAATTGGAGCAATGCTCTCTGACTGCTGCTCCAGAATGTTTATTTTCTCAAAACAGACCCGTAACTGTTTCTCTAAAATCTTCCGCTGTAAAAAAGTATTTTATAAGAAAATGAATTTTCTGAACACGATATGTTGATGTTTTATGTTATGTATGTTATATTCTCTCGATACTAAAATTTCCTCAATGAAACTTGGTTCAAATGTCGGAATTGGCATAATTTGTATCAGATATGGTACCGCGGGTATTAAATGTTTTCATTATCACATTTACCAATTAATAAACATTTACTAATTAATAAAAAGGAAGTAGCTCATTGTTGTATTCAGTATACTACTGAGCACTATTCGTACTTACTTTGGCAGAAGCTTTGTCAAGTTTGGCTTTTAGCTCCAGCATCTGTTCGTCGCGTTCGGCAATAACAGCATCCTTGTTGCTTAACTCCTTTTGAAGTTGTCGCTTTAGCTGTAATTCAGGACAGGTAGTGGTAAACAAATAATAATTGCTGATACAGGTAGGCGCAAGTAGGTTAATGCATAAATCCGTTCTACCTGTGCGCCACCGGAATTTTACTTACGTTGTCAACTTCGTTGGTAACAATGTTATTCGTGCAATTTTCCTCGTCGGTTTCTTTTTGAAGTACGGCTTTTAGCTGGGTCAATTGCTTGTTCCCTAAAATTATAAAACAAACAAAAATCCCAAGGACAAAATGAAAATGTTCCATTAAAATAAATGAGTGTAATTTTTCATACTTTCACTAAGCGAATTAATCAATTTTTCGTGTTCTATAATTTTTTCCTCTAGAAAAGTTTTTTCATACCGCTCCGTTGCCAACTCAGCCTGCAAATGAAATTTAAATGTAATTATACGAAAATGAGCAATGTTGGTGGTGCACTTACCTTCAATCCAAACAGCTCACGCGTACGCTGATCGAGCAGCTCAGTTTTTGGTGTTGTCGGAACCGGCATTTGGCGGGCGTCAGATAAGCTGTGCATCTTCTTTTGTACGGGCGACGGCGTCACAGGATTCGTACACCCAATCGCATCATTGTCGATTGGCGTCGAGTCCGTCGTGCTGATGGCCAGTGGCGCAACTGAACTGTTTGTATTGTTTTCAGGAAGTTCGCGAGTATTGCGAATGATCCGGCGCAAACTGTTGCGGGTCATCTCCTGTTCGTTGACAATCTGCTTGAAGAAGACAACGATGCACTGGTGCATTGTTTTCGGTAAATCGTTGCAGATATTTTGAAAATATGTAATCGGACTCAGAACACACGTGTAGTGCATAAGAAGTATGTACACATAAATGTAATCTTCTTTTGCTAAGCGGCCATCGTTCTCAAAATGTGGCTCAAAATCCGGATAGTTATCTGCAAATAATATTTAAATACATATGTAAGCATACATGATATATATGTGCCATATGCAATGCTGATCTTTAAATGTACACGTACCATGAAGAAACTTTTTTAGTGACTCTAAAAACGGGGTAAGGTTTAAGGACGAAGCCGACTGTTTTTCGGGTAACACAACTCCAGCATACTGCAGCATATTGGCAAAAAATGCCTCGATATCAGAATCTTCGAGACATGAAATGTTTTCTATGAAATTGCATTTTTGCACCTACGTTTAGAAAATAAAGTGCATTAGATATGTATGTATCTTCTCTGGTTCTGTTCTTCTGGTTCTCTTTATTGTTAGCTTCTCTTTATGGTTAGCTGATAAACTTACCCACTGCAACAAAAGCGTTTCCCACGAACGCATTTCCATTTTAACTTATATTAAACCCAAAACAAAATAAACTTATTCCTATGTTAAATGATTACACAAACATTTTCTAATATATTTGACAAGCTTATTTTTTATCGTTCACAGTTTACAATAATTTTTCACTTGATCTTACAAAAATGCTCAAAACAACAAACTTGGATCCTCGACGCTAACAAAATGAGCGCGCCTGCTGCGAATTGCGATACTTCTCACTTATCGAATATTAGTACTGTACTCACTTTGGCAACAGAGTTGCATTTGCCAAACAAAATTGTGTTCGATATTCAGTATTTACTTAATTTTTAAGCAACATATGTATATAAATATTTTCAATTTTTTTTTTTTACTGATTTTTACCCATTTTATGTTTAAGCCATTGTCATTTTGCTAGCCTTTTATTATTGATTCGATTCTTTGCTCTGACTATCGGCAAATGATTATCGACCTCAATCGATAATCCTGTGAAAAATATGCCAACGCAATAACTAAATTTAAAAAATACTGTCATTTCTAATTTTGTTCAATATTCGAACATAAAAATCACGACAACCCTTTATCTCAACGCAAAATTGACTATGGTGGAAGCATGAGCAAAATAAGCAGTATATATATTTTTATATACCCTTGTGGGTATTATAATTTTCTCATACAATTTGGAATGAATTGAATGAAACTACTAAGTAATATATTTTCTTCACCAACATTACTAGCCGAGTCGATATAGCTTTGCCAGAACTTATTCAGCTTTAACACTGTCTTAATGAAGGATTCGACCAGATGAGACCACTACATAGGACAAATCCGTCGAAAGATTTGTTCTTGTATTAGAAAAGTTTTTTTTTTCCAAGATATCCAAACCAAACTCAGAATTTTTTGAAAACCGTTTCAGGTTTATTTACACTTATTGATGTGGTGCTCGACTACAGCATCATACTCGTTTACAATACATTTATTAAGTTCAGCCCGCACTTAACGTCTATGGCGCCGAGCTCATGTGCTTCAATTGTGGTGTAGGTAATGTCTCAACACGTTGCATCCGTTTTCTCTTCTCGCTTAATTCAACTGCTGTTGAAGGTTTTGGTGCTTTTGTATCCGTATCCACGCTGTCGCACTGTGTCTCCAATAGCTTAACATGCCCAATTGTTTGACCAAAGAGCTTTTGTCTGAAGCTCGGTCTCTTGGTGTCCAAACGGTGAACCTTAACGTCAGTCGTCAGACCCAATCTATCGGGTTTCAATTCATGCTCCCTCTGGCGCTGTCTATGACGCCTTTGCTTCTTGCGATGCTCAGTGCCAGAAGCTAGTTCATTGACATATTGCAGACTACTGGACGCGCTGCCTTTCTGTGAATGCTTCATGCGTGTGTGCTTCTCGTCCAATTCACACTTGTTTTTCAACGCCACCTCCTCAATATGCCGCTCCTACAAAGCAAAGAGAGAAAAAACGAGAGAGAGAGAAATAGAGAGAGAGAGAGAGAGAGTAAGAGTGATAAGTGCAGCTTAGAAATAAAATAATAACATGAAATGATGTACATATATGTACATACTTCATACAGTATGTACAATATGACAGCTTTTCCCTGTGGTACCTACAAACATGGCGCGCTTGTGCTTATCGCGCTTTGCCAGGACAACCACCCATGCGCCGTAGAAGAGCATAATGCCAGCCGGCACTAGGAAGCCAGACAACGCGGCAGGTTTGCGTTTCAGAGCATGATACAGGGCCATAAAGATCACTGCAAATGGAAAGAATATTTTTTTTTTATTTATATAATATACATGTATGTACAGGTGTGAGCCATTGTATGTATTTTTGTACATGACAATTTTTACCCCTTCCTACATTAAAATATGAAAATTTTCATATTTCGGAAGCTAAAATCTGTAATTGCCGTATATAGAAATATAGGGAGATTGTGGAAACAATAAAACGCTGTTTATAACCCATGCAATTTTACGTGTACGCGTTGAAAACACTTTCGTTAATGTGGTATTTAAATTAGTTTAAATATGCAAATGTGAATAGTTTTGCGCTGACTGGTTGCTGTAATTGAACTTCGCACAATTCTAAATTCTGCGTGCCAAAATGCAAATTACATGCACAAAATTTGATATTTGGTGCGGCGACTTCATGACATGCGGCTGTTTAGCCTTCCGATATAATCAAAGCAGATTTGTTTACGTTTTTATGTAGTAGATACATGTATTTGCAATTTTCTCATATACAAAATGAATTTGGATGAAATTTTCCATAAAAAATGGAAGCAAATTGTGGAAAAATTCAATTAAGTTCATATACAAATTGTTGCACATATGTGTACATATGTATGCATTAAGTTAAATTATATTTTATATGTTAATTTAAAAATGAGCTTAAAACGTGAATGTTTGTTGTGTTAACAATTCTAAATATAGTGCACTATAAATTTGTATGTACATATATTGTATATGCGATTATCTGTTTCTACTTACCTAGGAAGGCAACAATCACGGCCACCAGGCGTCCGTTGGCCTTACGTTCTTCCTGCAAAGGAGAAGAAAGTTCCAAAATGAATTCCATATAGGATGTAAACATACATACATGTATAAATCGCACACATATTACAAAAAAGAAGTCAAGATCTGGAACTATATTTTATAAATAAAAAGTTGGTTATCTAAAAGAATGTGCTAATAATTATGAAAGTCTGATAAAAAAAAAAAACTAAATCTATTTATTATATGCTGTTGTAGATATTTATAAAGAACAGTTTTGGCAAATAAACTCAAAAATTATACATTTTGAGAAGAGCTTCCTTGGTAGAGTCTGGATGCGTATGTACATGCATTGTTTTGTACATACATATGTATGTTTGCATGTACATGTGTTTATATACCATATTGAGTCATAATGGCCAGGGCCCATAAAAACATTGTTTACAGTGTAGCGCTCCGACAAGATTTGATGATCTGCATACATATAACCGTTTTAAATATTTCCAATGTATATACATATGTGTATATGTATTTGTATAACGAATCAAAATCAATGAAAGTGGAATTTTTGATGGCGTAGTACTGTTATTTACAAGCTGAAGCTTCTACAATTAGTCTTTCATGATAGATGCAACATTCCAAGCTGTTTGGATTTTTTAGAGACTGTTAACTCACTCTCGATTTCATATCAAGTATTTTCTTGAGGTTTTCTTGGATGACATCGTCGTCCGTCATGGATGTCAAACTTTTCCGAGGCATCAATGTAGCTATGTCGTCTGGTGATTTTGGCACTGGTTCGGTTTTCGCCATGGGTGTTGTTGTTATTGATGTTGTTGTGTTTGTAACTGTTATTTTTGGCGTATGCATTACGGATTTTGTGATTGTTGCTGTTGCCGGAAGCACTGCATGCGAATGGGAAGGAGTAGCTTTTGCCATTGAACTTGTAATTTAATATAATATAATCGTAGTTCACTTTGGTTGAAAACAAACACAAAATATCAGATTTAAAGTGAAAATTCTGTTTGAAACAATGCGCACAATCTCTATAGAGTCGGTTCTATGAATGACATTCGGCCTGGAGCAAAGAAGAATCGACAATGACGATCATCGTTCGATCGGATGTAGGCCGAAGCAGTTCCCCAGCGTAGATGTTGGCATCGTTTGATGTTATTATTGTTTGCCTTAACTTCCATGTCTTCATCTGTGCGAAATGTGTGCATTTCGGAACGTTTCTGTGGCCGATCATTTGTTTTTAAGTATGTATTGTATCCAGTAACAACCACAACAACAACAGCAAAAACAATAACAACAACAGCAGCACATTCGCAGTTTTTGTTTATTTACACTGCAGTAAATGATTTGGTAGTTCCTTGCTTGCGTCTGTGCGAGAGTAAATGTACTGCAGAGTACTTCTGAGCACGAGCAAAGTAAATTTAAATACATACAAAGATATTTATACAAATGTTAGCACCTATGTCTAAACGATAATGTACTCGCAGATATGCGCAACTTTCGAATTAAACAATTTCTTATTTTATTAAATGTCGACCAAAACGAAAACATAAAAATAATACAATTATACGAATGAGAAAAAAACACTTTTCGGTAATGACTTCGATTTTTTTTTAATACACTTGATTTACCCTTCCGGCCTCTGGAAAGTGTTAATTGGACAGCTACTACTTAAAATATGAATTTAATTTAATTCTGTCAAAAATATATACAGAAATAATAATTACGAAAAAAAGTGGGCATACGAATTAATATACGAAAAAAACAGTAATAATTAAATAAATTAAATCGGTAGTGGAATTACTTGAAGAGAAATTGAAGAAACAATATAATAGAAAATATAACCTCTTATATTAAAAATTTAAATCTTCATCTTAATCATAAAAAAAACCATCGTAGTAATAATAACAATTTTATTTATGAACGAGAATTAGGGTCTCGCTTGCTTGACAGAAATGCAGCTGTTATTTAAGTTTTGAATTTAGCACACAATCTGTACAGATGTTTGCGAAACAGTCTGGCCACTTTACGACTCGCTTGCCAGCTCATCGGTGGCGCTCTGCCAATTTACCAATATGGCGTTGCCACAATCTCACACGTTTCGAACAGTTTGTTGCAATGCAGATAGGACAACCAAACTCTATTTATCGGCATTGTGCGTAAATCCCTTTGGCAGCTGCTTAGAAAACACAAAGAGCATCATCAAAGAACGGTCGCCAGTAGAAACAATTAATTTATTCATGTGCTTATACATACATTTTATAAGCCAATGCAATAATCTAATAATCTGGCAACACTGTTTGTGACGCACACAAACACCCACGAGCAAGCATTCCAAGTTAAGCACTTCCGAAATTGTCTGCGCTCCTCTAAAGACGATGTGAAGCAGTTAACGACGCAACCAGGACGCGATTCATAACCTGTCAGTACCATTTTCATATCCAGTTAACGAGTCCATCCCCCCCGTGACGTACCATAGGGATGGCTCACTCACAGCGCGAACGGGAACGGGGCTCAGGCCCCCTACCGAACCGTTGGCTCTACTGTCCACGAAAAAGTGATAAAATTATCGCGGAGCGGTTTCTCGCATTCAAAACGCCGCTAAATCAGTCTTTTCAAGACAAGATGCCCATTGAATGCACCTTTCGTCCCGAGATGCTTTTCGATTATTGCAAGACACTCAAGGTAAGAGTTGTCCCAGATGCATTCCATATATACATACATATGACATAGATACATGCAAACATATGTTATACTATTCATCTCTTTACCACCCACTCGGCTCTGCAGTTAAAACTGGGCCTTTGGATCGATTTAACGAATACAAAGCGATTCTATGATCGCAGCACGGTGGAGGATCGAGGAGCACAATATATTAAGCTGCAATGTCGAGGTCATGGCGAAACACCATCGCCAGAGCAGACGCGCAGTTTCATTGAGCTGGTTGACAACTTTATTAATGAGCGGCCATTCGATGTGATTGCTGTGCACTGCACCCACGGCTTTAATCGAACGGGCTTCCTGATCGTTTCTTATATGGTAGAACGTCTGGATTGCTCTGTAGAAGCCGCACTTGCCGTGTTTGCCAATGCACGACCGCCCGGCATCTACAAACAGGATTATATTAATGAGCTATTTCGACGCTATGAAGTAGAGGAGGATGCTCCCCAAGCTCCAGAGCAGCCCAATTGGTGTTTGGAGTACGATGACAGCAATGGTAATGATGACGCCGTCAGCGATTCTAACCGTAAACGCCGCTTCGATGACAATTGCTCTTCCACATCACAGCAGGCTGCGGCCGCAGGTGCAGCTGGGAGTGGAACGGCCGCGGAAGATGAAGAAAATGACGATGATGCCGAGTCAAATGCGAATGGTGAGGATGGCGCCGCTGCTGGCGATGGACACCCGAAAAAGAAACGACGACGTGAGTTCGTTGTTAAGAATGCAGCATTTATGGCTGGTGTACCCGGTGTGCGGCAAATAACAGACCAGCCGCGTCTTACTGGGCTACAGCACAAGGTACAAGACTGGTGTCATTGGCAGAAGAGTGGCTTTCCGGGCGCTCAGCCTGTATCGATGGACAAGCACAACATCAAACGACTCAGCGAGATGCCGTATAGGGTTTCATGGAAGGCGGACGGTACGCGATACATGATGCTCATTGATGGACGTGAGGAGATCTACTTCTTCGATCGGAATAACTCCTGCTTTCAAGTGGAAAATATGACCTTTGTGCATGGCAAAAATCTACATGAACATCTCGATGGTACACTGTTGGATGGTGTAAGTGAACGTTACCAAATTTAGTTCCATATTTATTAAAATTTATATTTCTTCGCTTGCAGGAAATGGTGCTGGACAAGATTGGCGACACGGTGACACCGCGTTTTCTTGTCTATGACATTGTGCGATTGGCGGGTCGTGATGTGCGCGAGGAGTTCTTTTATCCACATCGTTTAGATTATATTAAAAATGAAGTTATAGGTACGCATTTAAAAGATTCAGCTGCACCAATAATAATACCGAAAATCTTCATACCCAAACAGGTCCGCGTATACTTGCCATGAAGCAGGGCATTATTAACCGGGCCCTGGAGCCGTTCAGTGTGCGGAACAAAGACTTTTGGGACATTCGTACGTCGGAAAGTCTATTGGGCGAAAAGTTTTCGCGTTCGCTGGCCCATGAACCCGACGGTCTCATCTTCCAACCCTCGCAGCAACCGTACACAGCCGGCGTATGCGTCGATGTATTCAAATGGAAACCGCATGAGCTTAACTCCGTGGATTTTCGACTTAAGATTATAACAGAGCGTGGCGAGGGGTATGTCAATCTCCATTCTACTGTCTGTCTGTCCGTATTAACCCAAATATTATCAACGCGATTGAAGCAAGAGTCTCATAATTTGGAATATGCGTTATGAATCTGCTTTTGACTGTCGTCAGCATGAACGAATTCGTTACTTGAAAGGGGAATCTGATTAAATTTTGACTTATTTATTAAATAGTGCCGAAAACTTATTTACTAACTATTTTATTTTCGCCGCTAGCTTGTTGACCAAAAAGGTTGGCTTTCTTTATGTAGGAGGTCATGATGCACCCTTCGGTCGCTTGCAAAAGCTTACAAAGGAGATACGCGAGCTCGATAACAAAATTGTCGAATGCACGATGAATCAATATGGCAATTGGGATTTTATGCGCGAGCGAACGGACAAAAAGTTGCCCAACAGCTTCAACACGGGCGTCGGTAAGTTTTCCTATCAATGCTACATACATACGTTTTTTTTGGAAAAGAAGTTAGAAACTATGAATTTTTCCCTGTGTCCCAACCATTTTATGGACTTTGTGTATTTAAGAACGTATTTTGTTTTCTAGCGGTCGTGGAGAGCATTAAGCATCCCATTACAAAGGATTGTCTACTAAGCTTTATTGTAAGTTTCGGCTTTCGCGATGGTCATACAATGATGCCGCCACCAACCTCCCAACGACGTTAGAAATGCTAAGCTGCTTTCTCCACTCATGCACCATATTCACCACACAGCAAGTAGATAGATTTGGCCACTAAGAAAGCAGCATCTTTATACACTAAGCGAATTTCGATTAAAGACACTAGTGCTTATGGTGGTAAAAACTGTACCAAGCCTTGTTTACACGTTTTATAGCGGTATTTGCATTATATGTGCTAATGCTCATTATATCGCTTAAATCAATCAGTCGCGGAATCGAATTCCGCTAGACGCATGGTTGTTTTTTGTGTGTTTAGTCCTGTAGTAGTGCGTTCTGCTTTCTTTTCTTTCTTCCTTTCTAACCTTTCTGTCTAAATATCTGTCTATCTATCACAACGGGCCAAATATGGCCAATGTGTGTCGATCTTCGGTCTGCTTACAAGATTTTTGCCTATTTGTGTTTTTTAAGCTAGTTTAGGCGCGAAATTCGATTGAAGGCAGTAACTTTGTAGCTTCCGCAAAAGTGTGTAGGTATTGTAAAAAATGTCTTTGAATGGGATAATAAAGAATACATATTTATTTAATATTTTATAGGTAGGAATATACAAAAATTTGGAATGAGAAAGGAAAGTTACGGAATGAGCTTTTCGAGTTTTAGCGGGTGGGAGAAAGAGAGGGTGCAAAAAAATTATAGATAGGGTTCTTATTAATCTGCCTTCCAAGTTTGGTAATTGTATCTATTAAATTGTCGATTAGCAAATATTGATTTTATCGATTTCCTAGCTCCGTAGTGGCCGTAGAACTCCACTTTTAACACTTTGTCTATCCGGAGCACAGACCAGTATATGTTACAAGTCTCTATCTCTAACTAAGGGTGTCGAAAAAAAGACAGATAGACAGACACCATGACGGAAATTGCACAAAACCAATATACTATGATACCTTCGGTGGCAAAGTGAGAACGTTGCAGTCGGACGTAACGGACAGCGAAATACTACGATACCATAATTTGTGTGCAGCAAAGAAATACTGTCCAAGTTTGCCTTTCACATTGGGGTATATATAAGATAGTAACTCTTCTTTAAAGTTTGGCTGTAGCTCTTAATTTACGGAAATATGTGCTTTTCGAGATTTTGGGGACGGTTAAAAAAAATTAAAGAGAATGTTCCTAATAATCGTCCTTCCAAGTTCGGTAACTGTACCTATTAAATGGCGGTAAATATGGCCATTTATAGGTTTTGGGGGCGGGAGTGGCACAAAAAAATTTGGGGGTTCGCTCTTAGTAAAATAACTTTCAAGACTGGTAGCTGTAGCTCTTAAATTGCGGGAGATATGGGCATTTATCTGTTTTTGGGGGCGGGAGTGGGCGTGGTCAAAAATTTACATTTACTTAAATTTTACAGATTTTCGGTGGGTGTTACTAACAATATACCTTTAAAATTTGGTGACTTAAGCTTTCAAATTGCGTGAGATATACGGTGTTATCGATTTACACCAACAGTTGTACCGGTTTAGGTAGGCGGAGTGGACGTGACCATCCAATTTTGTATCGATCTCTTGGAGGAGTATGTAAGTAATAAGTAACATACTATCAAAATTTGGTGACTCTTGCTTACAAATTATGGAGGATATGCGCATTGTATATTTCTAGGGCGAAGCTCCCGGGGGCGGCGGTTGTGGGCGTGTCCAAAAAATTATATGCCAATCCTTGGAGGAGGTTACCAGCAAATTACCTTCCAAGTTTGGTTGCTCTATCTTTAAAATTGTGGGAAATATACGGAGTTATCAATTTACACTTTTCGAAATATCGGCATTGTCGATTATGGGCGCTGGTGTGGGCGTGGCAACAAATTTGTTATCGGTTCTTAAAGGCGACTACCAGTAATATACCTACCAAATTTGACGTTCCCAACTCAAAAACTGCGGAAGATATAGTCATTTACATATTTTAGGGGCGGGGGATAGGGCGTCGGAGGTGGGCGTGACATATGCCGATCTTTGAAGGACATCGTCAACAACCTACCAACCAAAATTGGTGACTGCAAAAAATTGTGGGAGATATTTGGATATATCGATTTGCGAAAATCGATTTTCTAGCTTCCTAGTGGACGTGGACTAAAACCTTGACACTTTAACTTTTGAGGGTACCTTCCAGTATATGTTCCAAATTTCAAATCTCTATCTCTAAGGGTGTCGGAGAAACGCGCGTTCATACAGACGGACGGACAGCATGACGGACATTGCACAAACTCAATATACTATATACCATCGGTATCATAGTATAAAAATCAAGTGCCATTAATCGAATTTCGAGGAGTGTATTTATGCTGCTCTCTTCATTGTCGATTCTGTCTCAGAGCTCCGGCCAGCTGTTCGATCCTGACATAAAGACACCCAGCATACACATACACACACACACACACTAGGAAATTAATAAACTATAATTAACACAAAATATGTTTTTTTTTTCTTTTTAATAATTTTGTCGCAAATGTGTCACAACTCGAGAAGACATCGCAGATTCCATGAGTCACATGCACACCTTACACCATATATGTACATGCAGTGTCTCACAGTTCATTTTGAACGGTGTCTAGAAAAAATTTTAATTGCCTGCCATAAACTAATTATTCATTATTTTTCAAAAATTTGAAAGACCGATGACAGGTACATTTATTAACAACCGAAATGAATATATAACCCTAATAAACTGGGAATTCCCCACCTGCTAGGTAGGGTTATGTAAAAAAGTACCTCTATTTATGGTCACATGTCATTTTTAACAGTTACTTTATGGACTAGAATATTTTCGGTTTTAATAGACCAATCCTCCGTAGTCAGTTTAGTTTTTTTTTCCTGCATTTCGGATGCAACAAGCCAACAAGGACAATGGGCAAACGGACTACCTTTGAACAAGGGGAATTCATCATGGAACACTTAAAAATTGTATATTCACATCGCCAAATGACTGAAATGGTCAATCTAAATACCTCAATTTTATTCTACATCATTTGGAGTTTCGTCGACGAAAATTGGATAGAGGCCGAGGTTAGAATGGCACCAAACAAGACTTTCACCGAGGAGGACGAGCTGAGGATCATCAAGAAAATAAGGAGAAATCTTAAGCTATGAAAAAAGGAAAAAATTCAGTGTAGAAACTGTGCTCCAGGATTTGCGCAACTATGACTTGAAGGCCCGAATATCACGTAAAAAGCAATTTATAAAAGCAAAAAATAGAGGGTCTAGGGTGACGTTCGCAAACTCTACTTGGACAAGGATTTGGAGTTCTGAAACACAGTCATATTTGAATATGAGTACAAATTCAACACTTTTGCCCGGACGGATGGAATTATGTGTGCCGACAGTCCAATACCGAGTTGAATCCTAAACACTTAAGGGCAACAGTCAAGCATGGCGGAGGAAGTGTCATGGTATGGGCAGCCCGCGACGGAAATTTTGCGTTATTGAAACAGCAATGGACAAGAATGTGTACTTTGATATACCAAAGGAAAATGTACTCCAAAGTGCCGAGAAGCTAGGAATCTGACGGACTTTCCGGATCTACCAGGACAACGACCCCAAGCATAAGTCCGGAATAGTACAGTCCTAACTTATCTGGAACTGTCCCCACATCATAATTCCACCGGCCCAATCTCTAGACTTAAATGTTCTTGAAAATTTGTGGGCTCTGCTGGAAAATAACATCTGGAATCACAACATATCCAGCAAACAAGATCTCAAAAATGCTCTGCTGGAGGAGTGGAGCAAGATCAGCCCAGAAACTACCCGGAAGCTGGTATCTTTCATGAATAATAGGTAAAGCGAAGTTGTTAAAGCTAAAGGATATCAAACTAAGTATTAACGTCCTTATTTAAGCTTTTATACCCATTTTGTAAAACTGTTGAAAATACTTTGTGACATGTATTTTGGATATGTTTTAAGTTTTTGACTCATTTTAATTAATTAATTAATATTTTAGTAAAAACTAAAGTATATTTTTCAAATGTGATATAACATTAAACAAATTGGCATTTAAACATTTTCAATTTGTTGCCTTGTTTAAACTTTATAGCAGCTTAAATTTTTTGCTAGACACCGTTCAAAATGATCTGTGAGACACTATATGTTATTGACGACACATTGGCAATATGGCAATGCCCGACCTTCCTAGCTTCAGTGCAGAAGCTTTCTTGATCAAATTTTGAATTTTTTCGTATTCCTGCCGGATTCGGTAAAATCCGAAAACTAAATCATTTGACTACCATTGGAACGATCGGTCGAGAGTCAAGCTCATTTTTTCTTTACAAGATATCTCGACCAAACTCAACAGTTACGAGTTCTTATAATGCTCCCTATTGTTAAGCAACAAACAAACAAAAAATACAAAATATGTAGAATGTTAGATTTTGGGTATTATAGACCCGAAGAGAGAATAACATCACCTCGATCATGCAAATTTTTTCCTCTTGTTGTCTATAAATATCAAAAACAAATAAATAATGCATGTAAAAGCTCCGGCAACTGAAACCAGTCTCTTAATATTTTACTTCCATCTATGATAAATATACAACTTTTGATAATTATCCTTAACCTTATCTTATTTGTATGAGTTTTATTCTATTCACAATTCCAAACATTGAGCGTTACTGTATGGTTGTCTAAGGCTGCCAATAAAGTAAACCAACAAAATCAAATGTACAAGAGTTGTGAAATAATAGATGAATTTTCTTTTTTTAGGTATATTCATATTGAGCAGTTCATCGGGCTCTAAGTGATTAGACTGCCATTGTCATAAAGGTCTTTTTCGATCAGCTGTCCAAGCTCCAGCAACGCAACCAATGCAGCACCTTGCTCGGCCTGTTTCTTGTTTTTCTCCCAGTAGCTGCTGCTATAGCGTTGCCCGTCATAGCTGCAGATGGCCCGGAATAGTTTGTCGCAGCGCTGTGTCTCGTAGCTTGGAGACTGTTTCCCCAGGCGTCCAGCGTGCACATAGAGCACCGTCTTGGGTAGCTGCGTATCTATAAATTTGATTATGGGATCACAATGACTTACAACTGGTACACTTTTCAGATCACTACTTACCACTCGTGTAGGTGGAGCGCAGGAATGCCATCTTACGGCTAATGACGCCCTCATACTCATCCAGTACATTTTCGGACGGATCAAGCTTTCGACGTTTATTATTCAGGCAATCGGAGAGAATTACGTTGGCACGCCCAGCATTGCCAAGATCCTTGAGCTCCTGTTGTCGACTTCGACAGTAGTCACCCAGGTGCCAAATTTCGCAAATCTGCTGTAAAGTTTGGCACTGCAAGAATCGCTTGCCGCGTGGCGTCTCCTGCAACTCTCTGAGTATGCTCTGCACACAATACTTGGTGTTGTGCGGAGCATTGTCGTAATTGATGCAAAGGCGAAGATACTTGTCAATCACCTCGTCAATTGGTAAAATGCCTTCTCTGCGAAATATGGACACATTGAGCTGGGCAGCACGGGCAACCATGACACTATCAGCGCCACACAGTTCCTGGAACTTGTGCAGATCCTCAAACGTGTGCATATCCCGAGATCCACCATTGGCAATTATTGGTATATCCACCGCACTCGCAACAGCGCGCAAAACGTCTGGATGTGGGCGATGCTGGGGCCGTTCATCTCTAGTCCGCGCATGAATGCCAATGGCAGCAATACCAGTTGCTGCCAGCTTCTGAACGAGACTAATTGTGTCCATAGGGTCGGGCAGTATGCGTATCTTGCAGGTAACGGGTATTTCCAACTGCGAGCACAGAGTGCGCAGTATATGTGCAGCTTTGTCCGGTTCAGCTAGCAACGCTGCTCCCATGCCGCCCTTAATAGAAAACTCCTTAGGACAGCCCATATTTATATCTAAGCCGGCAATATCACACTGCACCAGTTTGCCAACGGCTAGAGCTCGAGCCGCATCGCTGGTTCCCAATTGTAGCACTACTTTTGACGTCTCCAAAGCGCATGTGCGGAAAATAATTGTGCCGTCCGAAGGATCCACAAAGTCAACAGTTCCCAAAACGGCTAAAAACGAAGAATATTGTAATGATGACTCTGCTCACTCTGTGTCTTCAAACGCAAGGTTAAGGCTGACTTACGATTTGGACGGCGAATACTTTTGATCAATTTCAAATCAACAAGTTCCTCGGTGTAAACGATGTCAGCGCCCATTTCGAGGGCCATTAGACGCATGGGCAATGTTCCAACACGCACCATGGGTGCCAGAATTAGTTTATTCCGATAGTCAAGACGTTGGGGTTTCTTCATTTTCATGGTTGGCAATTGTCTGATGATAGGCAACCAGTTGAAGCGAAGCATGGAGACGGAACCGCAAACAGCTGTTGCGTGACAACTATCGAATCAATTGTAGTCAGTAACTTATCGATACCGAATCGAGTGCCCTTTGCAACACTGTCAGTGTTTTTTTTTTAATGGAATATAGCAATTAAATGCTGTTTTTGATTTGTTGTCAAAATTCGATATGTGATTAACAGAAATAACGCCAAATAGCTACATTTGATATTAATTGTTGATAACAACAAATTCAATACCAGCACGCTGACAGCAATTCAACCTGCCCAAAAGGGCGCCGCCTTTGACAGCAGCGACAACAACACCACCCCTGACACCCATTCGAAAACAAAGAGGAATTCGCAATAGCCTCTAATTGAATTAACGCCTCCACTTACTACCCTTAAGTTGTGCACTTTCTAGCAGCTTAGTGTTAACGTCGGACACAGCAACGTGCCAAAGTTCGCGCGTGAAATCCATACACACCAGGACAACTGCAGGGACATCTTGCATCAACATCATCACAACAACTAATCAACAATCATTGTTCCCATTGACTTCAACATCAGCGTTCAAGCAATAATTGTCCACATCAACGTTAAACGAGATTCGCGCTACAGCTCCTGCTCAGCGCTGTCGCGCGTTATGCGAATCAAACGCGGAAAAATCGTACGCTGAGGCTTAACTACGGCCACATGTCCCTGCTCGACTTTGGCGGCGAGGATGGCAGCTCTGGCAGCGATACGGAGCCGGATGCTCACTTTGATTTTACGGTCATGCTTATGGATCGCAATCAGGAGTGCAGTATTGGTGACTCCGGCAGCGACTGCAAGCTACAGTTACAAACTCAATCTCAAGATGAGCACAGCTACTGCCTGTCACAGTATGCGCTGGGGGTGCATGATTTTAGCTCGCAATATGGTATCGACTACACAATATCCTACACGGCCGCTAATGTGATTGGCAGGCCAAGCAAGTATCCCACCTATGGCGACTACCCAGAGGCCTTTTGTATGGTAAATTTGTTGTTGTCATTAAAGCATTACAATAGTCATGTGTACCGTATAAATGATGTATTATGTTGCTCTCCGATTTTTGCGTTTAGCGTACCTATGGTGACTGGTGGCACTGCGCGCCATCGTCCACTCGTGAAATTCAGCCACAAAATCTGCCAGCTCTGCCCACTCATGATTTTATTGGTAAGTGATCATGTGAACACAAAATGTAGTTAGCTTATTTAATGTTCTGTTTCTTGCACAGTTGTGTATTTTGAACAGTTTGTGATACCCATAGAGGTCTCCATCTTTGAGACATACAATCCGGGCGGCGTAGTGCGCATATGGGCTTACAGCATTACGAAGCGGTGGTCGTGCTTGTGGGAGGCAGGTAGCAGTGATCTGAATAAGATTAAGGGCATTTTCACGCGCAAAGCTCGTCGCTTTTCGCCGACTCTTAAGAATACTAACATGCTAACCAAGTAAGTCCGCTATGCTGCATCTTTAGATAACCTTTATTATATTCCACATGGCTCTGTGTAGAACGTTGCGAATCGACTTCAATCACAGTCGATTGAACTATTACACCCAAATCGATGCTATTATGCTCCGTGGACGCACTGGTTCAACGCGATTCATGCAGCACTGTAAGGGAGACATCAGTGGACCTATCCTTTGCAAATTGCGCACGCTTAAGTTCCAGCCAAGCTGTCGTGAAAATTGTACTGTCAAACTTCACGATTTTATCAACAACGATTTGAGCCAATTTCTGAAGGAAAACCAAAAGGATTCCGAAGAGCAGCAGAGGGAAAGCAGTATGCCACGCATCTCTTTAACGGATCTGCCGGTTGGCCAACCATTTTTTATATATCAAATTAGA
This sequence comes from Drosophila kambysellisi, assembly GCA_035042185.1. Lineage (NCBI taxonomy): Eukaryota > Metazoa > Arthropoda > Insecta > Diptera > Drosophilidae > Drosophila > Drosophila kambysellisi. The sequence goes on from JAWNLS010001080.1 coordinate 1,595,786, forward strand.
AATTCCGCTCATGTGTTAAATCTTTCCCGCAGTTCGAAATCTTGTTGAAAATACTCAGCTACCTGGACCTAAAGTCACTCTTTTGCGTGGGCCAAGTGTCGCACCTGTTTTACGACATTTCCATACATCCGCTGCTCTACTGCGATCTCAGCCTAAAGCCTTATTGGCAATTGGCAAACTCAGAGCTGCTATGCACCCTGGCGCGCAGAGCGACGCTGTTGCGCAAACTGGATTTATCGTGGTGCGGCAGTTTTGGAGAGGTTTCGCCCACTGAGTTCAAGAAGTAAATACAACTAGCGAGTAAATGATTAGGCAATACTGATACATATATTGTAAACTTCTTCATCTTTTTCGTTTCCATAGATTCCTGACTCAACGTGGAGACAATCTCACCCATTTACGATTGAACTCTTGCAAATTTCTCAACGCCAGCTGCATTGAGACAATTGGCATAGTCTGTGATAATCTGATAGGTAGATAATCACAATTATTATAATTTTATATAATACAAGATATTTTTATTACTTAAACAGAGCTCAGTTTGCGTAACTGTGGATCTGAAACGCCACTATTAAATTTTTCCTGCTTGGCCAACCTCAAAAATCTTGAGCGACTCGATCTCTTTCAAACTGCCTTTGAGTCTGAGCTGCTGCTGAGTATGCTCGAGGGCAACCGTAAATTAAAGCACCTTAATCTAGGTATGTTATTAACTAGTTAATCAATACAACAGAAATCCATTAAATCCTTACACTTTGCAGCCTTTTGCGGTGTTTCGGTAAACATGGATAATGTCGCCGCCCATCTAGCCACTTACAACACCCAACTTGTTTCGCTTGACATGTGGAAAGCGCATTTTCTGTCCGGACGGGGCCTTCAATCACTGGCCCGTTGCCACCAACTGGAGGAGCTTGATTTGGGCTGGTGGTAAGTTGTGCTAACTGATTAACTATCGCTAATTATAATCTGCTGCTCAATACCACTTTAAAAACAACATTTCTGTTTGCAGTATGCGTGAGGCCAATCTGGGTGATGGCCTATACCAACTGCTCACCAATTGCCCCAAGCTGAAGAAGCTCTTTCTGTCGGCCATGCGCGGCAACACTGAACGTGATCTCACGCATATTGCAACATTGGGAAAAAATCTCGAGCAATTGGATTTAATGAGTGTTACTCACATAACGGACAAGCGTGTTTATGAGTAAGCTATTCGATTTGTATTATCCTAATGAAAATTTGTCGCATAATTAGCTTTATTTTCTTTTAGCATCCTGATGTGTTGTAAAAAGTTGAAATTATTGGACTTAAGCTTTTGCGACAACATTATGGATCAAAAGGTAGATCACATTTCAAACGAAAAATACTAATTAATAGTAATTGTTAATTATATTTTACATATACATTTTTTTTTTTCTTTTCTTGCAGAATATCAATTTACTCATCGATTACTCGCGACTCTTTAAAGTTAAAATCCAGTTCAGCCGGCCCAACTACGATAGATAGTCGGCTAATGTCCATTGCTTTGTGATTATCCGAGTGTAAAGTAAAAGTGTAAAACGTTCGCGACACCCTGTTTATATAGTTACACATAACTATTGTTATTGTATATATTTATAAATAAATTTGATAATAACTTGCAAATACAAGTGCAACTTTCAGTATCCCACAAATAACTCTATCGCTATAAATTACTTCACAAACGAAAGATACTCATCATCAAATAACATAACACAACACGGCTATCATAAGGATTAATGATTATCGGTGCAAAGATAAGATCGTGTTTGGAAAACATTTTTTATTTAACTAAAAAAATATATATATTAAAATTTATTTCTAAGTCTTGGAAGGCTAAAAGGAATAATCGATCAAAAATTTAATTTTTGTATGATTAACATTTGGTTTTTTTTTTTTTTGCTAATAAAGGGACTTCTAAGTTTCGAGTGTGTCCGATCTGCTTAAACCAAATTAAGGCGATAACATAGGTCAAGAAACGGCGAAAAAAAAACTTGAAGAATCGTAGATGTTATGTTAGCTTAAAGCCGCTGACAGTGAAAAGTACTACGACTGAGTTAATTAAATATTTAATAAATAAAACTTACAGAAAATGGTGTCACTAGCAAATGTTTTGGGTAGTGAAAAAAAAAAAACAAATACAATTTAAAATGACATATACATATACTTATGTATGTATGTGTTTCGTTAGGCCTTGGAAGGATCCTCAGCTCTGCTGGCTGCGGGCACAATCTCAGGCTCTGGCTCTGGCTCTGGTACAGTAGTGACGGGATCGGCCTCAGTGACAGGGGCAATTTTGGCATTGTCACCGGGTACTGGTTTCTTGGGCGCTGGCTTGCTGTCACCGTGTCCAAATATAGCCTTCTCAATTCCCAGAATGGGCGACTCAAAGGCCAACGTTGCAAATATAGAGAGTGTCAGTGTGATGCCAAAGTCGTGCCACCAGCGCAGAATCTGCAATTTGGTATCAATTTGGAATGTGATTGCTGAATGCCTGATAGGATTTAAGGAGCACTTACCGCATCGTAGTCGGAGAAATGAGTGTCGGTTTGGAGACGTGCCGCGTTAACTAGCTGAACTATTCTGTGTATCACGTACATGCAGTAGCATAGACGACTGAAGCCCGTAAAGAAGCCCCAGGAAAGGAAGTCGTTGATGTAGCCGCCATGACCATTATAGCAGGCCCACACAATCCAGCCGATAGCCAGCGCCCAGGAGCTGCGACTGAGTGGCTCAAACAGAGCACCCTCCCAACGTGGAGAGTTTGGTGTGTCCGGCAGTATGCGCCAGAAGGGACCCCAAAGATCCGCCAACATGGTGCCAAAGGCCACAACCCAACCTGTAATCACCCAGTGCCTGGCCAGTGGAATCTGTCGTCCGCGATTGCGCGTAAACAGGAAGTAACCAAAGATGACTCCGATCAACCAAGTGGGAATACGCGTATGCGTTGGATAGTAGGTCAAGCGCTGGCGCAGATCAACATGATCGTCCTGCACACGGAACAGCGTAAAGTCATTGTGCAAGAAGGTGGCGGTGGTGCAGATTAGACAAAGTACACCGAATATTGAAATTGGTATCAGCGCCTTCTTGCCCCACTTGTACAGAGGAATGAGGAACAGTGGCGATAGGAAATACAACTGGGTATCCACAGCCAGGTACCAAGACTGCGAGACGCACTATTCCAAAAAAAAAAAAATATATATGTAACAATATTAAATATACAATAAACAATTTGTTTTTGCTTACAATGCTGTAGGGGAAGGCATAGTTCTGCACATAGAGTAGGGTGGCCCACCAGGTGTCCGCACAGCGCTGATCCTGTGTGCCCAGCTTGAACCACATGGGTCCGGCGCCGGAATAGCGATATAGCGACATAATGTACAAAACAACGACGGCAACAACTGGTGTTAGGCGTATATAACGATGGAAGTACATCATCGGTATGTTCAGTTTGCCCTTGGTGCGCTCCATCTCACGGAATGCACCCCAGCACATCAGCAGGCCGGACATGAAGAAGAACGTATCGACGCAAAGGGAGCCATTCTGCACCAGCATGGAGTAAGGCGTCTCCAGCCACGCATAGTACTTGTTTTTGTTGATGTGTGGCAAATCGTAGAAGGTCATATAGCCGTGCCCAAATACAACCCACATCATACTGAAGCAACGAAGACCGTTCAGGCAGTGGATAACATTCGGATTGTTTACTGTTTTCACCGTGAATATCTTTGGTGCATTCTGCAGCACCGAGAAGGCGGTGAAAAGCGGTTTCTTGGGTGCTGCAACCAAAATGATACATTTAGATACACATACAAATAGATTCCAAGCTTCTGATGGATAATTCAACTTACCGCCCTTACGGGTCTGCACACCGTCGTAGACACTGCTGGCTATCAGGAAAATTATAATCAGCGAAAAAAAGATGCTGCGTAAGGAAATCAATGTTAAGTCGAATTTAAATCAAAGTCATTTCGACTTAATAATAATATAATAAATAAATAAATTCTTCAGGCAAAAAAATTTTACGCGAGCTTATTGAAAAAATGTAACATTTTCCATAAATTTTTCTAAAAATAATTTTGAAAAAATAGTGCTTCTCAATCGTAGCAAATTGTTCCGCAGCTTGCATTAATATATAAATAGTTTTAATAAATTTAATTAAATTAATTTAAAAAAGTGTTAAATTTATAATGCTACAATCCGGCTGAAAATAATTAAGATGTCAATGAACGTTCAGACATCCAAACATATACATTTTTTGTATGTACTTCCAATATTGAATTAAAGAATTAATTATTTTAAGAAAGTACTTCAGTGTCACTTACATGGCAAAAATGTCCACACCACGAAACTCGATCGGCGCATCATATTTACACCATTTCTCCTGAACCATATCGAAGTTAAGATTGATGACATCTTCGCCATAGAAATGAGCAATCGCGTGCTTGAGTAGCTCATCAGTTTTTTCGGCGCTACATGTGCTGGGCACACACACACCCAACTCAAAGATCTCCGGATCTGTTTGCTTGTAGCTGATGCGTGAGAATTCCTGATGCCGTTGCTTCACCTTGCTGTAGAACTGGGTAATGTTTAAGCGTGCCAGACAGTACTGGCCACGTAATCCGTTTCCGTATGTGGCCGTTGCCGCCACACACTCCTCGTACTGGCCCATGCTGATGAGATGGCCCCAGAAGAAGCCAACGGGTAGTCGACCCCATGTGTCTGGAACTGTTGGCGACAAAGTCCAAAAATATAATGATTCAGATCACGAAGCAATATATATAAAGAGGATCGGCAAATGACATCGTTTGCTCTAAACAGTGTTTATGCTTAATGCCTGTAATCTTGATTATCGTCGACCATAAATTTTTTTTTTCTATCAGGAACACCTGCAGTGTGAAGTAGCTTGGATTTGCCTTAAGATGATAAGACCACATCGAAATCATTTCTAAATTTACGAAACAATTTAGAACAAATTTCCCATGAGCGTCAATCCCCATTGACCTTTGTACATTTTAAAGCATACCCTCCCCAAAAATATTCTTATCTGAGATAGGCACTGATAATTCGCAATGCTTTAGAAGATTTCGCATTGAAATTGAATTATATAATAACAGATTGATGTATTTGAAAAAGAGATCCAATAATCGGAAAATATTTGATTTGAAAATTTCATATGAAAATCTTGCAACGTAATCTAATTAGTAAAGGCTTATCGGTTGTCACAGTTTATTCGTATATATTGGCTATCAAATGTGATTGGAATTTTGATTTAGGGCCTGTCATAAAGAATATGAGGTAACTTATGAATGGAGCACTAAAACCCATATCAAAGAAAGTAAGAATGAATACGCCACTGGAGACTTTTACGACCGATCGCTATCAATCAGTGCGCATAGATTTTAAAAAATGAACAGGTTTTCCTTTGGAAAGTATTCTTTTTCAATTTTGGCAGGAGCACATGACCGACGACGCTCTAGGTCAGACACACAGACAGACATGACAAACTATATATAGATATATATATATATATATATATATATATATATATAGAGAGAGAGAGAATATGGAATATGCTTGCTTACACTCTAGAGCCCACTCCTCCATGTTGTCGATAGCATCACGTATGCGAGCAATGTCCCTATCGCAGAGCACATCGTTGTCGTTCCGAGCCTGGATCCTGTGCGCCAGTTGAGTGCCGGTGGCATTTGCAATTTCTGCGCGCTGCGCTGCCAGCGTAAAGAATTGATGGGCCAAACTTGTCTGCATTGGAAACGAGTGTCCGGTGAGCAGATGTTTGTCGTTGGCTGCGTTTGCTCCGACCGTTGTGGCCAGGAGCAGTAGCAGCGACGCTGCCATTAGCAGTGCCAGCTTATGGTGCTGCGCCATAATCCTTCACGGGTGCTGATCCCTTTTTTTTTTGTATTTCCGATCGTTTGGAAATATCGACGTTTAATTAGAGACGTGTGCGGATTGAACGCGCCGTTAACTAATTGTGTGGACAATCGGCACAATAGCTTTTATAGTCTTAAGTGACCACTTGAGGTGCTGACCACAACGACGTCGACGTCAATTTCGACGATTTCGCCCATGAAATATTTATAAATAACAATAATATTCCACATAGATACAAATACAGACCATGGCTAAAAGGCGATAAGGAGCCCTATAATCAATTGCTTATCTGATCTTTTAGCACACTCGTCGCTTGCTGAACACCAGCGCGGATTTAACTGGGATTTGGGTGCACACCGGTGCCGCTATTCATGCCCATATACATGCCCCTGATGTAAATCATGTCAAAGTCAGCTGCGCTTTAAAATTCTATTGATAAGACATGACGATTTATAGCTGGAAAATAACTTAATTAAATGGCTGAAAATCAATAAAAATAAAAATAAAATATATTAAACTTTGTACAATGCTCACTTGGTGAGTAAACTTATTTCCCAGTATTCTTTTCACTTACCAATGATACAAATAGTATATTGATTATAGGTTTGTATAATCGTATCGTATCCCCCCAAAAAAAAAAACAACTTTTGCACTCAAGGTCTTTAGATTTTCTGTGAAATTTGCACTTGTTGAACTTTTTAGTCCATTCAAGTTAAATAATGCCTTAACTGATCATTCATAGTTTAAATCTATCCGATTTTTAGTGATATTCATTATAAACTTTTTAGAAGTTATAATGTAGAAGCTTAACATATATTTTGGAAAACAATTGATTTTTGAGACACATAAACCACTTGGAAAATTGTGTGTGTTCTATTTGAAAATAGTTTTTTTTATTAATCTATATTATATTTAAGAGCGTTTTGAGAATTTGAGCACATATTAATTAAATAGATAGAGATCGGGGGTAGTTCGATGAGCAAACACATGTTCAGTTTTAACGAGCCTCCAACCATGATGATTTTCACCTCCTGACAATGCTGACCATAGCTTGACATTCGATTGCTCATATCAGGTAACACACTTAAGCTTGATGGCTTATTGGCATATTACTTCAGGTTAACTGAAGTGCATACTCTTCGGGTATACGTCAACTCATATCTGATCAATGGCGTGGGAATAGCAAAGATCGTGTGTTTTGCCAAAAATGTTAATCTTATCAATGGTTTTATTTTTTTCAATTGCTTACACCCTCACGACTTTGTTTACTTTGCTACTATTATTTATCGATAACAAAAGCTTTCCGGGTGAGCTTGTTTGGGTTGTTTCTATATGAAAATGCATTTTGGTTAACAAAGTTGGAATTTTCTTATGTTTACAGATGATCAATATTAAGTCAATGTATATTGATACTTAATTATGGATATTGTCGGGAATGGGAAATCTATTTTTATCAATATACAAGAAACGAGGCGAGTTATCAATAAGATGAAGTAACCTTGATCTGATATACATTCCAAATAAAAAAAAAATATATATATATGCTAATCACAAATATACATACTTTATAAGGCGGAGATGATTCCTTCTGTCTGTTACATAGTTTGCATATCTTTATTATAACCTTTTGACCCATTTTCAAATTAAGGAAATTGTAAGAATTAAAAATAAAACTATGAGTACATGGGGAATTTATTAAAAAAAAAAATTAATAAAAATTAGCTAATGTGTACTTCATTAAGATACTTTATGAATTCCACAATGTAAGCTCTTGTAAGATAAGATAGCGACATTTTATATATTTCCTTTTTAAAAGATTTATAGTAACGAATATAAGTGTGCAATATGCATGTGTGCAACATCAATTTATTTTAGTCATTATTCAATATAGATTATTTTTTTATTACAAGCACGTCTTAGCCCCTTATATGATTCATTTAAGACCGCCAACGAACGATATCTTTTCCGTCTGTTGGAAAGTTTTGACACATCACAAGGATTAAGATTTATGTAGCGCTACATCGATTAATATCGAAGCCCTAGTCAGGTCACACATGTATTGTGTTTCTATTTTTGCATTGTATTCTTCTATGTTAGGTTGCCCCCAATTCTTCAAGAAGTAAAGACGCACTCATTCATTTTCGCCGTTATTTATAACAATACCGGCAATTGAACAAGAGCAAAGTACGAAATACATATGTCAACACTTGAAATCGTCCACTTAATCTTGATTTCAGTAGCTCGAAACACTTGTTAGTTTGCAATTTATTTTTAATCGAAATCAATGAGGATGTCGATTATAAAATATATATGAACATATGTTTTAGTTCTTGGAAAAACCTTCTTTTATGACGGACAATGTTGAAAGTGAACCTTGAACCCAGTCTGCAGTTCTTTTTCACTTCGCCACCCCAAATAATCAGCAAGTAAAAGATCGTTTATCTTCAGAGCTCTACCGGAATATATACTTATATATATATTTTTAGATACTATATAAAAACGTATAATAATAATAAGAGTATAGCTAAATACACATACTATAATAAAATATACATTGTGTCCTTTTGGGTCCTTACTATTATTAGTCAGTCCTTAAAGCAATTCAAACACCTGGTCTCAGTGCCCAATCGTTAATTTATCAAAAGTTTGGTCGATCAACTTGGTCATATTGATCGTGGTGCTGCTCTACCAGTATTAGCCGGTATTCAATTATCAGCTAACAGTTCATTGATAAGAGGCCACATCTTTAAATAAACGCCAACTTATTTATAAGAAAGTCAATTTGTTGACATTGATATGATATTAGGCTTATTATTATTAAAAATAAATAAAAAAAAAAATATTTTTTAACTTATCATGTGAGCGAATTTGTTATTGCGTTAAATATTATTATTCATAATCAGTTATTATATTTAATTTGCTATATAAATTTATAATCAGTGCATTATAATCAATTTGGTATATCGCTTCACAAATTCGTTTAGATTACGAATTGGATTATTTAATACATTACGTAGGATTTATGCAATACTTAAAAGCTGAAATCATCTAAAATTGCCAGAAACAAAAAAGCCACGAACGTGATAATAAATATACAACATTTTTCAAATATAGTTCAACACTCGTTTATTATCCCTCAGTTACAAACATTTTCCGATTAAAAAGTTGTCTATATACATCAATATATAGTTGAAAAGAATAGATAATAATTAAAAACAAGGAAGAGATCATCTATCTTAGACACTCCAACGATTACATACCTCTGATGCTGATGCTGATGAAAAATATATATTTAAACAGTTTATTTTTAAATTATTTTTTTAAAGCTTAGACAAGGAAAAAAAGCAAAATGTTTAAATTCCAATTTGTTATATTACATTTGAAAAATAATCTTTAGTTTTTATTAAAATATTAATTAATTAATTCAAATTAGTCAAAAACTGCAAACAAAATCCAAAATATCCAATTGGGATCCTGTTTGCTGTTTTCTGTTTTCTGAAGACTGGGCCGGTGGAATTATCATGTGGAGCAGTTCCAGATAAGCCAGGGCTGTACTATTCCGGACTTATGCTTGGGATCGTTGGCCTGGTAGAAACTGAAAGTTCGTCGGATTCCTAGCTTCTCGGCTCTTTAGAGTAAATTTTCCCTTAGCATATTGAGGAACACATTATTGTCCATTGTTGTTGCAATAAACACCAAATTTCCGACGCCGGCTGCCGAGATACATGCCCAAACCATGGCACTTCCTCCGCCGTGCTCGACTGTTGCCTTTAAGTACTTGGAATTCAACTGAGTATTGGACTGTCGCCACACATAATTCCGTCCGTCCGAGCCAAAAATGTTAAATTTGAACTCATCTTCAAATGACTGTGTTCCAGGATGAGTTTCCGTAGCTCAATGTTAGTCAGTTTGCCTATAGTCCCTGTGGGTTGGTAGCACCCGAGATACTGGATATAACTAAACTGTCTACTGAGGATTGGTCAATTTATACCGGAAATATTCAACCTGACGTAAAAAATCCGGTTTTTATGGCACCCAGGTGTCCATAATGTAACTGTTCGAAATAATCTGTGATCATAAATTGAGGCACTTTTGCACATAATCCGACCTAGCAGGTGGGGAAACCCCAGTTTATTAGGGTCATATATTTATTTTGGTGATTAATAAATGTAACGAGGCAATTAAAATTTTTGCTAGACACTGCTCGAAATAAACTGGGAGATACTGTATATTCAGTAATTTCCGTCTTCAAATTGTAAAAAAAAATATGGTTCAAATAATAGCTACAAGAAATGTCTACAATTCATAACAAAGAGTTTTGTTAAATTTCATAATTTTTATTTAAATTAATTTATTTTACACTTTCAAGCAAAGTATTTTGTTAATTACAGTGTGTGGTTGTTTGCTGTGGTTTATGTTTGTTTCGTTTTGTTTTGTTACTGTTTAATCATTTTTAATAGATGTATATTAAATTACAAAATACAATTAATCAATATAAAAAACACGTTTGGTAAAACAATGAAAAAAAAAATAATAATTAAAGAAATGATTGAATCAAGACAAAGTCATTGAGTCCTTGCCTTAATTCAATGCACATACATACTATAGACATACACTTCGCGCTATTTTACAAGTAATTATAATATTGTAACCATTGTATAGATTATTAGTTATAGTATTTGTTTGTTGGTTTTGTTTTGTTTTTTGTTTTGTTGTTGTTGTTGTATTGTTTGTTATTAAAACTAGTTTTTACTAAGGCTTGGTTTACTTGACTTACTTACTTCGTTTTGTTGGTTGCATTTAAGAAATTACATTTTGTATGCATAATAATAATAAACGTCAGCAATGTGGAGAGTTTGCTGCCACTTGCGTATATATAGATTAAATGATAATTTTTTTTGTTTTATAATTTACACTCGTTCACTTATCTAGTCTGTTCTCCATATGCATATACATATGCATGTATAATATGTGTAATATATATATATTTATATATATAAATACTATTCTTACATTTATATATTTATATATACATATATAAATATACGTAAATGTAAGAATAATTAATATTTATACATAGATGTGGCTTGTATTTAGACTAAGACTTAGATACTAAGTTTTAACTCTCATTTCGCGTTATAATTAATGCGTTTGTGTTGCTTTCTCTTCTTCATATATAATTGTAATCACAAATAGTTTTGGAATATGCTCTCTCTCGCTCTTTCTCTCGTCTGGCATGTACGCACAGATTAACAAAAACTAAAACAAAAACAAAAAAAATGTCTTTTGAAAAAGTTGTTCCACAATTCAATTCGCACACGAGCACATGCATCCGCCAATAAACACACACACGCACACACACACATTCACACACTCATACTCATACACTACACGCATACACACACACACACACATTCACACACATGCACGGGCACAAGCGGGCACTCCATTAAAACGTTGTTCATTTGCTGCTGACTGGACGTTCAACAAAACTGAAGGAAAGCAGACAAATCAGCTGCTAGCTCGCCATTTTCTGTTCTTCGCGAATATTTTTCCTTTCTTCTTTTCTGTTTTTTTGATTTAAAAATTTGAATTCTTTTTTTTTCAATTTTTTTTTTTTTTTTGTTTTGTATTTTGGTTTATGTGTGTGTGCTTTTGGGGACTGTGCTTGCGCGTCCGCAGAGCGCTCCGTTGCAGCCGCGTTTACAAGGCAGCGTTATGTTTCTCTTTCGTTTATATCGATTCAATATTTTTTTTTTACAGCACAAGGCCTAAGGCAACGGCGGCACCGCCTTTGGCCAGATGTTTTTTTTTTGTTTGTTTTGTTTTTTGTTTTTTTGTTTTTTTGTTTTTTTTTTTTTTTTGATTGTGCGGCGCAGACGGCAGCGTCAAACGGCAACGACACAGGCACAGACACCGTTTTGTTTTTTTTTTTTGGATTTTTTTTAATGTTTTTTTTATGTTTTTTTTTTATTTTTTATTTATTTTTTTGGTAATTTGTTCTTACCGATTTTGTCTTTACTTAGAAAACAACTACGCGGGTATTAAAAACACATAATCTGTATAGTTGGTTTACATACAATTGATGTACATGTTTGTTAAACGTTGCTTATAACTAGGGTGTTGGATTTTTGACTTACATTTGTATATGTATGTATATATGTTTCGTGCTATATATATATATATATATATATGTATAAAGTACAGCAGCACTTATGTGTTTGTTGTACGTTCTTAATTTATACTTATTTACAATAATGTTGCTTTTATCCTGTTAACGCTTCTTGAAGGCATTTTTATGCGCAGTTACATGTTGGTTAAAGTCAAATTTTAATATACTCTGTATCTATGTAAATATTTGTATTTGTTTTTTGCAATTATTTTAATATTTGTATTTGTATTTGTATTTGTATTTGCATGTATATGTAATTTAGAAATTGTTTAACGCGCTCCTCTCTCATTTTCTACAATCCTTTCAAAATTCTCCCTCGGTCTCCTGTCTGTCTGTCTGTCTTCACTGTACACGATTCGGTTCCTGGGCGGCGGCGGCGGCAACTCTTGTAAAAAAACGATGAGCTTTCTCAATGCTTATAAAAATGTTAACTACGAACTAACTGCTAACCATCTAGTAAATAGTGTACGCCTTACTTCTAAGCTTCATAAATTTATGTGTCTAGAATTAATAAATAGCAATCATTAAAATTGTAATTATTATTTTAATAAAATTAACATTGTGTATTCTGCCTTGATTTTTTTTTTTTTTTTGAGACATGTGAACGCAGCACATAAGAATAAAAGTTAAATAAAAACCGTTATTTCTTTTAAACATGATTCTTGTTTTTCTTTTTCCAGCTATCACAAAATGAAATACTAAATTATTTAAGTTATTTACAAAAGGAAAAAAATGTAAGTTATATAAATCTATATATAAATATATGTTCATGTAATTTTCTGCGTTTGAAAAAATAAAGAAAAAAAAATTATGCACATACTGACGGCTAACTTAAAGTGTTAAACAATTTATAAATATTTGCCAGCGATTTTAACTATTTAGTTTGTTATCGAATTAGTCAATAAATTCTACAATGCTAATTGTTTCAAAGCGTTTCGACTTAAGTTATTTTGTTTGTAATTGGTGTTATCTGATTTTGATGTTTTTTTTGGGTTGTTGCATCTCGTACTTATTGTTGTATGTCAATTGGAAGTTGATTAAAAATGGAGCGATTTGTTGATATTGTTAGATTCATGAAGCACATGCATATATACATATACACATACGTATACATATATATATATATACTATATATATATATATATATAGGTATATGTACATGCACCATTTGCGGTTTCTATATAAAAATATTTCTATGCGTGTTCCCAATTCAAGCTCCTATAAGGAGCAGATAATAAACTGACAATCGCCAACAACTTGGATTGGCTTATGAATTGCTAGCCATAAAACACTATACATATGCATTTAATATATATAGTATATATGCTTTTGATAGTTTTGATAGTCTCAACACATGGATTTTATTATCAATATTATTAATAACTTCTTTTGTTTGTTGCGCGTCTCTTGATTTAGAATGATATTTTTTGGTCTTATATTTAGGTAAAAACAAAAAAAAAAAAAATAAAATAAAAATAAACATTAAAACAGAAATAAATAAACTTGTAAGCCAGTCGCATTGTTGCACTTTTCAATTTAAAACATGTATGTAAACTTACAGTTATGTGGGTTTGACAATTTAAATATAGTTTATACAGAATCATATATAATATACAATTTTTTTTGTTTTGTTTTTTTTCTTTTTTGCTTTTCCCAATTTTGTAGGTTACATTGTGCTTTTTCCAAAATGATTTTGTTAACTCCCAGCATTTTCTGCATTGCTTTTTATGTTCTGTTGTATAAAAATTGTATTTTGTTTGCTTAATGACGAGAAAACATAATTTAACGTTTTACGTTTACAAATTGTATAATACTCCCAGTTGTCGCTGTTGCGCTTGCGAGTGAATGTCCTAATTGATTTCACTAAACATTGAAAGTATAATTTCCAAGTATTGCGTTTATTATGAAAGAATTAAAAGGGCAAAGCTATCTGAATGATATATTATTTTTATATACAGTATTTATATACATATATATATATATATATATATATATATATACATATATAAATATTTATATATAAAGTAAATATTTAAATATAAAGTACATGTGGATGTTGCACACAAATGGTACTTAAGGTAATCATAAACTATAAATTTTTTGTTGCATTTGCATTTGCAGTTGCTGTCTGTGCTTTTGTTCAAGTTTTAAACTTATAATTTAAATGTGTATATTTGTATATAAATGATTGCAATTATCCTGCGTGTGCATGTATAGATGCCGAATAACATAATCATGGGCGCAGACCCCGAAAAATAAACTAAGTTACATAATAGTTGACAGCCAACGGCTGATTAGTAAGCATATGTCTATACATAAGAAAGGACATAACGGTTAACACACAAAATTAACTTAAAATTTTTTTTACGTTTCTGTTTTCCTTCTTTGTTTCTATTTTGTTATTGTTTTTGTTTTTGTTTTTTTGTTTAGCAATTTTGGATAACCACTCGCAGCAGAAGTATTGACCCGTATGTGTTATACCCCCCAATATTCGTTCCCAACCCCATCCCCCGACCCTCCCCGCCCTCCCTATCAAAATCCCCAATTAGCCTAAGGGCACAAATCGCCAAGGCCGGACATCAAAAGTAATGCGGTGACTGCAGTGAATGCAGAGGCTGCTGCTGTTGCTGTCCGTTATAGTGATAATTGTTGAGGTTTATGTTGTTATTGCTATTGATGTTACTGTTGCTGTTGCTGTTGATGTTGCTGTTGCTGTTGCATGTGTTGGTTTCGTTGCCGCTGCCGTTGGCATTGGCATTAATGTTACACTAGAGCCGCTCCACAAATTTAGTTAGCTGATCCGAGGCATCGGGCAAAGCGCCGCCAGTATTACCTACATTGCCAGCATTAACACCAACACCGACACCGACACCGCTAACGCCCACATCCTGTGGCACTCCTGGCAGCGGTGATTGATGATGCATGCCATGATTGTGCATGCCATCATGTGGTCCCTGAGGTGCCGGCGAATGACTCATAACATGGTGCGGAGAAGGTTGCGCCCGCGGCGATGCTGACGGTCCGCGTGGTGATGGCGCTGATCGCGGCGACGGCGTCGGCTGTGGCGAACGTATCGGGGGTGAAGAGCGTGCCGACTGCATCAGCTGCTGTTGGAGGGTATGTGGTGTTGGTGGGCCCATCACATTTGCACCGTTCCCACCCGGTCCACCACCGCCACCTGGCATCGCATTTTGAGTATTTGCATTGGTCATGCCACCACCGCCGGCAGCCACAACCTGCATCATTTGTTGCTGCTGTTGTTGTTGCTGCTGTTGCAAGGGCTGTTGCTGCTGCATACCTGGTGGCATCACTCCCATTTGTTGTTGCTGCTGTTGGGGCCCGGGCTTGACCCCAGCACCACCGCCGCCCTGCTGCTGTTGCAGCATGTTGGAAGCTGCCGCATTTGCCATCGAGTATTGATCAGAGCCTGGACCCGCTGAACCGCTGCCGCCAACGGGTGCACCGGATACTGGAACACCGGCAACAGTTCCAGCGCCGCCCGCATTAAAGTTGCCAGCTGTGCCACCCGGGAATTGCTGTTGCCCGGCTCCGCCCATGTGTGGTCCCCGTTGCCTTGGATATGGTGGCGGGTATTGATTCATTTGCATGTATCGCATGTTATTCCACTTCTGGTTGGGTACCTGTGCGAAAGAGATAGCGTATGGTCAGAAAATATCGCATCGGCGAGACAGAGACAGAAAATGACAAGGACAAAAGATCACAGCCCAGAATGCTACACTGAGAAAAAAATTAATGAAAACTTCGTATTTTAGCTAAGAAACACTTAGCTGGAATGGTGAAGGGAATACTACACTTTAATTTGGACATTGAGCTAAAATTGATTTCCTCGTAACGAAATTGTTGTACATTTAATAATTATATTGAATAGTTAATTTCTAACTAAAATGTCTATATAATCATAGATTTTAATTTCTAAAACTCACCATGCCTCCCTGAGAGGTTAAGCCGGAGGGTAGATTGGGCAGCATCATCGCCGCATTCTGCATGTTAGCCATGCGCTGATGCGGTGGTCCCGGTTGTTGTTGCTGTTGCGCCTGCATTAGGTTCACCTGCTGCTGTTGGCCAGGTCCCATTTGCTGCGGTCCGGAGCCAGGTCCCTGTTGCTGTTGCTGCTGATTCAGCATGTGCTGCATTTGCTGTTGCTGTTGCATTACTTGCTGCTGCGGCGTCTGTGGTCCGTTGCCCGCTTGCAGTGCGGGGCCACCAGCCCCGCCGGCGGCAGCATTGATTTGGCTCTGCTGTCGCTGTTTAATGATGGCCGCCATAATCTGTGGATTCTGTTTCAGTATGCTGAGTATGTGCTGATTGCTTTCATTGGTCGGATTGTTCTTAATCTTTAGCATGATCTGTGCCAGGGTCTGTGTATTCAGCGGCGGACCATTTCCCATGTTTGGACCCGCGCCGCCAGCACCGCCTCCGCCAGTGCCCACACCCTGAGCGCCTGGTGGGCGTACACCACCGCCAGCGGCTGCAGCACCCATGGGCGCACCCATGCCAATGCCATGGGGTGCTCCACCGCCGCCCATATTAACACCAGCACCCACCACGGGCATCTGACCAGTGGCAACGCCAACGCCGACTCCAACACCGCCACCCATCTGATTTGGTGGCATGCCCATCATCTGTTGCTGTTGCTGTAGGTTCTGCTGCATCAGCTGGTTGGGCTGACGCATTCCCGACTGATTGGGTGTATTGTTCGCATACCGCTGTTGTCCAGGGCCAACACCACCGCCGCCACCACCGCCCCACTGTTCCATGGGTAGCAGGTTATTAGAGTTCAACACACTGTTGCAGTTCGCTCCGCTCGGCAGCTGTCCGACGCCGGGACCGACGCCCACATTTCCAGCCAGCTGATTCACACCCACATTGCCGACCATGCCGCCCATAGCTCCCTGGTTAGGTACGCCCACGCCCATCGGTCGCTGCATAACAGGCGGCGCCATGGGCACACCTTTGCCAAAGCTACCCACATGCGGTACCTGTTGGCGTGCGGCCTCCTCCTGCACCTGTTTGACTACCTGCAGCACATTGGGCGACGGCGAATGACCACCGCCGGGCTTCATGCCAATGCCGGGCTGATGTGGATGCGGAGATGTCATTCCGCCCATGACAGAGACCGGCGATGGCACCGTTACAGTGGATGGGCTCATACCACCGGCACCGACTGGCAGTATGGAAGCCTGCCCAGACATCACCTGTTGACTGACCGCTACACCGGACATGCCCACAACGGGAACACCAACACCGACTCCACCGGCTGCAACGACGGGCCCGCTAATCGTTGGTCCGGGTAAAGCAGCGGGTGCCGCTGTTCTCGACATGAGCGCAACACGGCGACGCAGCAGCTGCTGCTGTTGTAATCTGAAAGTAAAAGAGCATTCAATATTTACTTACTGGCTGTCAATTTAAATTCAATCATAAATGAAATATGAGAAGTCAGAGCGAGCGAGAGCCATTGACATTTTTAAGGACGTTAACATATGTCTGTCTCTTACACCGAAACCCACGTCAAGAATGCCTAGTTATTAAAATCTCATTTATGGCTTTGGCTCATTTTTCGCAATCATTCAGAATGTAATTGTTAATGTGAAGATATCGTTATTATTATTTGCATTTAATTGGTAATTGTTTTACTTACTTTTGCTGCAGCTGCTGCTGCTTAAGCTTGTGCTTGATGTTGGGACAGAAAGGCACCGGGCACTTTTGCTCCTGACAGTGCTTGGCGTGGTAGCAGCAGAGGGCGATTAACTGTTTGCATATGGGACAGCCACCATTTGTCTTTCGCTTGCAGTTCTTTGTATGCTGGACAACTCGCTTCATCTTCTGGCAGGAAGGCAAACGGCAATTGGCATCGCGACACTGGCACGCATGCACCAGCGATTGAATGCAGCGTTGAATGGATTGTTTTCGCGCTTCCTGTGGATTTGCTTGCTTAAGATCGGCCGGCGCCGAGCCATCGTCGAGATCGAAGCCCAGTTTCTCCATTTTATGTGGATGTCCAACTTTCTCCTTGCATACCGTACACAGATCGAAATCCTAAAAATCAAAAAATACGTTAATAATACCTTCAAATCATGACGTTCTGTCTTTTTCTAAATCCAAATGCAGAGTTTTACATTAAATTCATCACTATATGCAGATAAAATAAAAAAAAATAAAAATTCCACATACACACACAAACCTTATATATGTTTATGATCTTGATAATATTGTTATTCTTAGTCTTAACTATTCTTCTTACATCGCAAACGGTGCAGTGATATCGTGTCTCCACTGCAGTCTTGCAGTTGTTGCAGGTATAAACGAACTTATCCTGTCCCTGGTTGTGCAGCTCGTACAGCATCGAAAGTGTAGAGAACTGTGCGCGTCGCAACGATGAGAATTCGTAGTGCTTGTCACGGGCCAGTGTCAGGAATGCATCGCGTCCGTCCATTAGATCGCAGGTCAACAGAGGGTCAGGATCTTGTATGGGCTGCATGAAATGATTTTATTTAATTGATTATACGATTTGTTTCAATTAAGATATTAAGTTTTACTTACCGCCAAACTTGCCGCTGACTGCGCTGAATGCAGCCGGATGACAAAGAAGACCTCTTTGTGTTTCTCCATGGTGGCATAGATCTTGGCGGACAAATCATTGCCCGACTGATGCTCATTCGACTTTTTACTATTTTTGCGCTGTGCCGCTTTGGATTTGTTGGACTTCTTTGCCTTTTTCTGACCCTTCTTTTTGCCATCGCCACTAACTTCGTTGTCCTCAATGGAAAAGAGCTGCAAGCAAAATTGAAAAATTCCGAATTTAGAAACGAAATACCGAACTACAAATTTCAGGAAAGTGTATTTGATTAACTGGTAGTGGAACTTACATTGGCAGCAGCTGCTGCTTCCGCCGCCTCGGCCTGTTTACGTTTTTCCTCTTCTTCCTGGTCCAGTTCTTTGATGCTCTCCTCAAGCACATTCGGCCAGAAATCACCCTCAAAATAGGGCAATTCAGCAGCCGAGCCAAGTTTGTCCTCCATGGCTTGCTTAAGTATATCCTTGTAGTCCTGTATGATGCGCTCGATCATGCCCTTGTCAAGCATCTTTTTGTACCACTCCTGCAAACGCTTCGGCTTCGGTATTTTCTGATCAGTCGGATGGCAGTGAAATATATAGTCATCGCCTTCAGATGGCGGGCATGCCCAAATATGCGCCATCGTATAGCCCAGCTGTTTCACATAATCCATATAGCCAAGCAGTATTTCATGGTAGACGGCTGTCCGATATTGGCGCGGCCGAAAGAAATGCACTGAATCAAGGTAGGCAATATAGACGCGTCGCGTATTGGGCGCTGGGCACTCGGAACCATATTCTTGGACATGCATGCCAAAAAAGCAAACATCAATGCCATCAACCTCCTCGAACGCAAATAGAGCCTTGGCCCGATAAGGAAACTCATTCATCATTTCGCCGCCCTCAACAAATCGACGCCTCATGCCCGGCTTAACCTCAACACACTTGTCTGATGAGGATACCACACGAATGTGTACCTCACCGGCACCAGCCTCCTTTTTCTTTAGGAAGTTGTTGACGCGCGTCTCAATGTACACGCCCAGTTTGGTAGTGGGCAATCGCTTGGCATTGAATTTGTTCTCCTTTCGCTTGGAGTTTTTCTTTTTTAAGCAATTATCACACACAAAGCCGCCCGGCCATATTGAATCCAGCCAAAGCACGCAGATCTGGTGCTGTTTGCGCCCACACTCCTGGCAATCGACAAAGGGCTCCAGCTCCAAATGGTCGTTCTTCATCTCTTTGAATTGATCCTTCTTAATTTGGCTATACAATTTCAATGTCAACGATAAACAAAACCAAAATAAAAAAAAAACATTAGCTTGTCTCAATTTTGAATAGTGGTGTTTCAATTTAATGCTTACGTTTGCGACTGCAGCGGATCATCGCCCAGGGTGACAGTGTCTCCTTGGATGTCATTAAAGCACTTTTGGCAGAACGTGTATCTGTTTGAGGCAACACCGTATTCCTTTAAACTGTTGTGATTTTCATGGCAACAATTTACAAGTTGATGGCGATGAACGATGGCAATGGGCGATGACAATTGGACATTGGACGATAACACACACGAATAACGAAATGAGAGTCAAAAAGCAGCAAAAACCAAACAAAAATGTCACATACAAACAGCAACAACGAGTAAGCCGTTTTCATATTTTACAATGTTGTGTTAACATTGTTGTTTTAATTGAATTATTGTTATGTGTAGTAATGTAGTTGTTTATTTTGCGTGAGTGCGTTAATATTTATTGTTATTTGCATACATCAGTTTACATTATGTACATATCGATTTAGATTTGTTTTTGATGATTTTCGTGTTGATTGTGTGAGGAGTAAATAATTGTGAGAAAAAAACAAAATAACATTAAGAAGAAGAAAAATAACAAAAGTAAATGTTATTAATTGATATTAGAGTATTATAAATACACAGCTATAAAAAATATATACATATATATGTATGTATACACATATATGTATAACAAAATATTTATAACAAAAAAAAAGGCAGGATTTCTCCCAATTACAATAAATGCTTAGTTAATGAGTGTCTTTGTGTGTGTCTTTGTTTGTGTGTTCAGGCGGGTGTGCAGGAATTGTTGTGGTGTTAACATTCATTTAGATATATCATAAAGAAATATATAATATATGATGCATAGTACATATACATACATACATATAGTGAAATTATAGCATTTTTTATTTAGTATTTTTTAAGATATTATCATTCCTATTATTGGACAAATAGTTTTATAGTTAGTTTATGAAAGTAAAAAAAAAATTTTAAAATTATAAAATCTATATTTTAAGAATGGATAGCGACATTCGCTGAATCGAAATATGCTGAAATTGTGTGTGCAGAAAGAAAGAAGAACGACACTCAACATCATAACGGACGAGGGATTGCAAATGAAAAGGATCGCAACCAGCAGCGATACAAAATGTGCAACAAAATCGATTAATAACAAGATTCTAATAAATATGGGTTAAAATTATAATTCAAATTATCTGAATTAAATGCATAAAACAGACACACTGTATTTAACAGCACACGAAACACACAAATGGAAGCACATCGTCCACGTTCTATACACACTTATTAGTTTTATATATCTCCATATACATGTACATGTATATAAAAGTATGCTTATTCTGATCGATCGATATGTATGCATGTATGTTAAGTCGATTTTTAAAATGAAACACACCTGTTTTGATAGCTGTAGTATTTTGCATCGCGTGGAATCGTGCACAGTTGCTTGCCATAACAGCATAGCACCTGCGGATTGAAGGTATATTTGCGTCCACAGCAGTATCCCAGCGCTTGCATCACGGGATCTATTTCAGCCTCGAACACCTCCGACAACTGTTGGTAAAAAAAAATAAGTTGTTAATATTGCAGATCGATTGGAAATCAATTGTTATTGCAGTAAACTGTAGATTAGTAGAAATAGTAGACTTACCTTGGTGCAATAACGATATACGCGTGATGTTTTGCGATTGTAAAGCCACGCATTGTCAAACATTAGCCACACGTCGTCCACATACTCCCAGGGATCACTGTATTTGCCATTCAGGATGTTATTCCGTATGGTGCCCAGATCCATTGGCTTTTTAACAATCTCAAAGTAGTCGGGTATGCCCAGCGCTTGTGGATCGACTGGATAACGAAATGGCACCGACTCCGGCTCTTGGCGATACAGTTTATCCAGCGTTGGCAGCAGTGCCGTGCGCAACTCTTCCGGATTGAATTCTACAATTGTTAAAACGAATACTTATTAAATTCATTGCTCACACCCAGAACAATAACCCTTTCCAAATCTACTAAACTAACATCGGCTCCCTCTTTAATGTCTCTATTATTATTAATTAGTATTTTTACACTCTCTTAATTTATTTTCTCTTAACCACCCATTTCTTGGGACCAGACGCTTGAATATGCGTTCAGACTATTCCCGTCTCGTTTTAACTAATGTTGACTAGCGTAAATTAGCAATTCAATTGAAATACTTACGGCATTTCTTCTTCTTATCGCCGGCATTTGGTGCGATTGGCTCTGGCACTATTGGCTTGGTCTCGCATTTGATTTTGATATCGCCAACGCCGCCGGACGCAATGCCATCGATGCCACCGTTGATATCATCCTTGCCATCGATACCGCTGCCACCTATCGTGCCATCGCCATTGGCGCCACCAGGAATGCCGCTGCCCGTCGCTGAGTCATCCACATCCATTGGCTCAGCCTTGATTTTCACGTCGCCGTCGGCACCATCCTCCGACTTGATGTCAATTTTCACCATGCTGGTACCATCATTGTTCACATTCTTGCCCTTGCCACCCGTCAAGCAGTCCATCTGCGAGCTGTCACCGTTGCCACCACAACTGTCGTCCATGAACTCCTTTTTGATCTCATCCTCCTGCTTAATGGAGTCCAGTTTTCCCTTAGATGACATGCCGCCGCCACCACTGCCGCCGTTGCTGCCATTCGTGTCATTGGCACCAGCCGGCGATGGCGTCTCATCATCATTATCACGTGCCGCAGCCTCTAGTGCCGCCATCTGGGACGATAAACTGCTCGAGCTGCTCATCATGCGATTGGGCACAGGAGCGCTATTCTCGCTACTACTGCGTCCCATCAATAGCAACGTGCTACTGCTAGCCGGCACTGACCCGCCATTACCACTCGATGCAGTCGTTGATGTCGGCGTTGCCGTCGATGAGGATGCACTGCTGAGCGGTGTGCTAACCGACGTTGTTATCGCTGTCGTTGTAATTGCCGTGCAGCTGCTGCTGCTGGCCGCGCTGCTACTGTTGCTTCCATTACCGTTGCTACTGCTGCTGGCGCATGTTGCCGCTGTCGAGGCAGGCGTACTGCTGGTCGCCAGCCCTGAGGCGCTGGTTGCCGGCACTGGCGAGGCAGGTATATATGGCGGCGATGCTGCGCGATTGCTTAACGGCTGCATCAGACTGCTGACAGAGGGCGGATTGTTTGACGGTGTCCCAATCGGTCCGTTCGACATGAAACTGGGTGAGGGACTTGGTGCGGCCACAGTGCCGCCACTGACAACACCACTAGCACTACCAACACTAGCTCCAGTTCCAGCTCCAGATCCACCATTACCACCATTCCCACTACTGCCTGCACCAACGGCACCAGCAGCAGCACTTGTTGCTCCTGCATTGAGCGCATCGAGGCTGGTGGGCGTGGGTGGCATATTATTCAGCACACTACCAGGTGGCTGAGGTGCCTTCTGTTGCATCGGTGAGCTAAATGCGTTCGTTTGTTGTTGTTGTTGCTGCTGCTGTTGTTGCTGCTGCTGTTGTTGTTGTTGCTGCTGCTGTTGTTGCTGCTGCTGTTGTTGTTGCTGCTGTTGTTGTTGTTGCTGCTGTTGTTGTTGTTGGGGC
The DNA here is from genome assembly GCA_035042185.1 of Drosophila kambysellisi. Classification (NCBI taxonomy): domain Eukaryota; kingdom Metazoa; phylum Arthropoda; class Insecta; order Diptera; family Drosophilidae; genus Drosophila; species Drosophila kambysellisi. Next base: position 1,619,334 of record JAWNLS010001080.1, read on the forward strand.
TGCGGTTGCTGCTGCTGCTGTTGTTGTTGCTGCTGCTGTTGCTGTGGAATAGGCGTGGCATTGCTAAACGGCGATTGAGGCAATAGCATTGCGAGGGGTGTTTGATGTTGTTGATGCTGTTTCAGCAGACGCTGCTTCATCATCTCGCTTAGCTGCGGATTTTGTGCACCCGTGCCACCATTCGCATTAATGAATTGCTGTTGCTGCTGCTGCTGCTGTTGTTGCTGCTGTTGTTGTTGCTGCTGCTGTTGTTGTTGTTGCTGCTGCTGCCCAGGCACCGGACTTGTCAGGCCAGTGAATGGAGACAACACTGCCATGCCGCCGGGACTGGGACCTGGCGGTCCAACTAACATGTTGCCCTGACCAGGCTGCTGCTGTTGCGGGAACTGCATGCGCTGCTGCTGCTGGATCGCAAGCATATTACCACCAGGCGAATGACTGCGCATGCTTGCCGCCACAGCAACCATGTTGGGCTGACCGGCTGGCGTCTGTTGCTGGCCGGCGACGACACCGCCGCCCATGCCAGGCGCCTGAGGACGCAACTGCTGTGGCATCATACCAGTTGGTACAACGCCGCCACCGCCCATTGGACTGATGATGGGACGTACGCCTTGTCCGGGTTGCTGCTGCTGCTGTTGCTGTTCTTGTTGCTGCTGAAGCGTATTGT